>JBBYHQ010331037.1:0-38815 GCA_038382645.1 Spergularia azorica
AAATCAAATCAGATCAGTTCAAATCAAATCAAATCAAATCAGATCAGAAAAATGCAGTCCAATCGCACAGGGCCTTAATCATAAGTTTTTTGTTTTCTCATCATACAACACCCGATTTAGGATTTAAATCGAGTAAGGCTATATAGGCTGCCGAAACTCTCCTTAGTTGGAAACTTTCGGTTGAATTTGTTCCACTAGCCCACTGTTAATTGAACAGTTTCAATCATACGATATTAATATAGAGTTATTTTTCCTCGGACTTTATCTTATACGGAGTTATTAATTATGCGACATTAATGAATCAAATAATTAGATGTTGAGAAAATTAGTGAGACATTAGGGGTTGGATGACGTAGTAAATTTGCAGAAAATAGAAAGGGGGTCAACCTTGGCCTTATCAATCAAGCGGTTACACAAATATGCGCAAAATTCTTCGGCTTTCATCACAACTTCTACTTATGGTGCAAGAAACACCCGAACGCGTTGTACACGTGTTTATTAAACAACTCTTTTTTCTCTCAAAAATAAAGCAAATATGAAAACTAAATAAAATTTTGGGTAAAGTGTTCGATATCAAAATTCCATATACATAAGAAGTACCTGATGCCGCGCCCTTAATTATCTCTAATCGAAATTATATATGACAGACACGTAAATTATGAGAAGGAACACTCGGCAAGCTTCTTTAAATTAGTAATGGTGAAACTCGATTTCAAAATTATAAAGACTCACCCTAGAGCCACAAATATTCATTGTCATAGCTAATAAGACTCTTTTACCAATCTTTTAACCTGATTTAATTAGCAAATAAAAGGAAATTCACAAAACTAGTAGCATAACAAAAGAAGGAAACACACACACATGCAAATTAAGGTAGTGATCGACAATTGTATACCAGGATTGTTTGTTTGGACAATTTTGAGGCTGTCTTTAGAACAATTGGTGAACATTATGTGTATATTCTAGCACATTTTATGGACGACTAGAAACAAACTAGGGTATATATCCTTAAATTGTAAGGAGTTTGGTCTAAACCTTTTGCCTAGTTATATAAATAACTACTCACATGAATAATTAACTAGTTCAAATTAGAAGACCGAATAAAATTATGTTTATATATATACAGAATACAGAAAAAAAAACGGTTTTTTCTAATGTATGTGTGCCCTCATGAGCAAATGTTAATGCTCTCTTATCTGGCTAATTTAGGTGGAATTTTCATGGAAAAATGTTTTAAGTTAATATGGACTGTCACCTAGATATTTCTATGCAGAATATCCTTTTCAACAATAAAGCAATAGAATTATAAAATGACAATATTAATAACAATATTATTGTAGTGATAATAATTATGCACAGTGTGATGAATTAAGGAGATCGACAACTCCATCAACAAAAACATATTATGAACGAAAGATGGGCTCCTTGCATTAAGACAACGTTGTACTCTTTGCAATTGAGTACTAGCCATATGCAAAAAAAATTATTGTGTAGAAACAAGTCCAAAAAACAAAAAATGATGATCACATATTGATAAACTTCTACATACCTTGTGATCATTTATGACTATATCATATTAGTAAAATCTTACAAGATTGATATATAATTGAAAATATAAACGCCTTTAAGTTTACGCGTTACCAAAGATAAAAGTAATATCAAATCTACCAGATAAGTGAAACGTCATGTACACTACAGAGTTAGCTGTTACGTTACGTTATAGGGTAAAAAAAAATTTCTACATGCATGCGTCAAAATTATCTCTACAATTACACACATAATTACTTAATTACATACTCCCTCCGTCCCCCTTTAAACACCCCATAGCCAAAACGCACCCTCGTTGAGGAGCGTGTATACGCTAATTGGTTAATCAAAGTCCCAAAAAAATTGCATGAAATTTTTGCTAAGATTCTTATCTAACTCACTATGCAATTTTTTGGGAACTTCGATGAACCGATTAGTGTGTACACCCTCCTCAACACGGGGGTATTTTGGGTATGAGGTGTTTAAAGGGGGACGGAGGGTGTACAACTTAGAAGACATATGTGCTATAGTTTTGATTTAAAATGTAAAAATCATTTGAATTAAAAACTCAAAGGGAAAGGATATAACAGTACACTCAAACTCAGCCTTCAACTACGTACTTTTATGGAAACATGACCACTTGATACACGAATAAATTCCATGACTTTCAGTTCATCAATCATGACACAATTATTTAACATATCGAAACAGAGTTTTATCGCCCTTTATAATCCTCTTACCGAACCTTTAATCATTTAGCGCATAATTAGTCACAGCAATTACAAACATGCAATAGGTAATTAATCAGAATAAGCATCAAATCATTAGCATCCCATTAAAAAGATCGATGAATTTAAAAAAGGTGAAAGATATAATAATAGAAGATCGATCATCATCAAAAGAAAAGCATGCATGCAAAAAAATTATGGGAGAGGAGAGAGAAAACAAGAAAAACTTACCAGGAAGTTGCCATGGCTCGCAAGTGTGCAAGTCGATTTCTACCAAAGTTCCTTTAAGAGCTTCTTCGTTAAGTATCTTCTTATGAAGGTAATGACACACTAATTCTTCATCACTTGGGTAAAATCTAAACCCTGGTGGAAGTGTTGCTCCAATATCCCTTAACCCCATAATTAATATACACAAATCTACCTTAATTACTCCACTAAATTGTTAATCTATTCTACGATGAAAAAAATTGGAAAAATAATAATAATAAAGTATAAGAATGAAGAAGAAATAATAAGGCAGTCCAAAAGAGGGGATTTTGAGGTATCTAATTGAGAGAAGGTATATCATATAAAATGTTGTACTATGTAAAATTATGTAAAAGTTTATGTGTGTATTTATAGGGAGGAAGAAAGAAATAAAGGAGAAATTGACAAATAAAAAAAGTGAGATTATTTGGCAAACAATATTAATAATTTTTTATTTTTTGTGTGTGTGTCACAATCTTGGCTTGTGAAGAGGCAAGGGCTATGAGAGAGAATGGTTAGCTTGTTAAGTTAGTTAAGGTGGGGGGAAGTTTCAAGAGAAAAGCCAAAGTCACAAGAAATCATATAAACTTGAGTAAAAAGGGTAAGAAAACCCTATAATTTAATTTTGTAGAGCAATTAATGCCACATATGAATATATGGCCAAATGAATTTATTAAGGCTAAACACCCCTATAATTTGAGTACCATTGCTATTTACCCATACTTAGTATAGTCCCAAAACTTTACGGATGTGTATTAGTGATAATTTTAGGGGCACACAAAATAATAATAGTGACAGAATCCGTGTGGAGGATGAACATACATATGATCAAGCCGATATAATTGAGTTTTGGTTATAATCATGATTATAGAAATGGGGATAATTAATATTCATGAAAGTAATCTACAAGCTCAATCATTCATCTAGCTTATGGAACCTATATAATCAAAATATGTAATTTCGTAGTAATTAATATATGTACAGGTGTTCATCGCAAGTTTACATGTACAATCTGCAGTGATCGACCGATTAAAATGCACTCATCCAATACATATAGATGCAGTAATTCAATTAAGTAAACAGGTTGATTCTCGAATCATCCATCATATGTTAAAATTTGAAATTATTTTACACAACACGCTTATCCTTCACACTTTTTTCTTGTAAAAATAAAGCTTGCTTTAATTTCTTGAACTCCAAAGACTATCTTGATCATGATAATAGCATAGCCAGCTAGCGGCTTCATACAATGTATGCTACATTCCCCTAAAGATTAAAAGTATTAGTCCACATTCAAATTTTTTTTTTCGCTGCAAAAATGGTTACAGATCATCACTAGATCAGATAAGGATAAACCTTGTGAACCAGTCACCTAACTATTATTCGTCATGAAATAAGTTTGGATATGAAATGTTCCACACGGATGTTGGATGCATATTATCTATATCAAGAATGAAATTAACGTGTGTAGTAGTAAATTTATGATACAATGAGATATGGATGAAGATCGAGGTTAGTTGTTATTTTTCATGAAAAATTTACAACTAATAATTCACAAATAAAAAGGGTAAAATATGTGATTGGCAAATGGGAGGAACATGTGGCTGACACGGCAATTGGATAAAAAAGAGGGGAACAAAAGTTTAAAGTCTGTTTGACTTTTAACATATTCTTCTGTAAGCTTATTGTTTGGGACCATTTTCATTACACATTTTTGTCCTTCCTATGTATTTGCCAGCTTCTTCATATGTTTCCAAGTTTTCTCGAAACAATCATCTGATGAAAAACCAATAAGTTCTTGATCGATCAGTATTCGGTATCGGTAGACCATAATAATGAAACGTAAATGTCAATACAACATGATACTCCGCATAAAAGATCAGATCAAATCAGCTCAGTTGAAAAATTATATATATACAAATTAAATCAGATTTAAAAGTTACGGTTGAAGAAGACAAGACCTTATATGAGTCAAAAACTTGCTCATGACATTCTTGACCCATTATATCAACATCCATTATCATGACATTCTTGTGCCAAAATCTATTACATGCATGGCCCATTTTAACAGTTATTATTACACCATAAATCTAGAGGACACATGAACTTAAGATCGATTTATATGATCATTATCATAAATTGTTTATACTAGAAGATTGATTGTACTGAGAATGTGTTAGCTTTGAAATTTCATTCGATATGACCAAATAGACTACTCATGAATGCAATCATACATCAACTTAAACTTCTCTATTATATGATTTCTCTCTCTCAATTTTTGTAGTACTCATATTAATTTCCGTGCATATATAAAGTGAAGGAAACTTATGTTTGGATTGAAAATGATATCACATTAAGGAAAAAGAGTGAGATTTATTTCAAAGTGAACAATTTTTGGTTTTCCGTTAACATCTTAAATACTACAAATGAATTGTGAATTAGGGACACTAACTAACTGAAACACTATAATTCAATTTCAACACTGTCATTTTATTTGATTGATCTATTATCTAGAGTGCGCTTTAAAATATACAAGAGTGCGTGATATCGGAGAATCTCCCAAATTGAATGTCATGAGCTAATTGCATTATTATCTTCCGTGAGAGACATACATATATCGAACTGATTAAATTATACAAGTATTCTCTAGCCGAAATTCGATCTAATCCCGATTCTATAAAGTGTATACATCGGAGTGGTGTTTTTTCGTTGTAGGCTCTCTCGCCCAAAAAAGGTCCATAAAATGGAATTGAGGAAATTACTAACATATTTCCATCAACAAAGAGGAAGAAAAACAAATATATTCTTCCTAAAAAGATGATGAACCATTTTTCCATGAAAAACTTTATACATATTCCACTTCCACATCTAGGTATCTTAGATGTACTACCCTAGTATATAATATGTATATGTATGTCCATCTGTCTGCTTTCTATTTATTTTAGTGGATTTGAGAATTTTAAGTCATTTTCATGACTCTATTTTTCTTATTTTCACCTTTAATTAGTTTAACTTAGACTTTAGATCCATATATCTTGCTTGTATTATCTGTTTTAAATAATAAACTGTTGGGATTATGGAAACAGTACGTAAGATCGATCAACCTTTAGCTTACAACTTTTTCTAGCCTATAAGACTTTATTAGTGGTTATTATAGTATTATTTTTGCCAGCAAGGCATTATTAAGAGGTAATCTTGATGATTTTTATAACGTAAGAAAGTTCTTATGTCGTGTTATGTTTGCCCTACTAATGATTATTTTTGCGCGTATGTGCGTAGGCCTCGTCAAGGTGATAAGAGGGGGCCGGAGACAGACAACTATTTGTGGTGTGTTGGAGACCTTTTTTTTTTTTATCAACTTACTTCTCGATCGATGAATCTAATCCCGATAATTCAAATCACATCGAGACATTTCAACTTTGATTCAATTTATAAAACTTTAATTAAGTGAAATGATCATACTTAAAAGAATTTGTGATTGCTCGATCTAGTCGTGAGTCACGAAAAGCATTCGCGTCCGCTCTTCTGCTGATGTATGTTGAGTATTCTCATTCCTATTGACACTGAAGTCCTAAACTAGATGATGTTGAATATGAACGTGTAGAATTTTCTCTGGCTTAGACTAAATATCACCGACATGTGAACTGTAAAATGTACGTTGTTGTTCCATAGTCGGTCACTGTAGTAGGATCAACAAGTCGTTGTAATAATGGTGGGTATATTGAACTCTAATTCTTCACTTTGTCATATTTGTGGGGTTTTAGGGACTATTTACACGATTTTTGATCTGGCATTTAGATTTTCATATTGTCTTTTGAGTTGCCTTACTCATATCATATTTGCTTTCGTCTTAACAATAATAACCGTTGATTATATGTACATTCGTCATTATGAGTAGCCAAAACCAGTATATATATATACAACCCCTAAGAAAATAAATCTGAACCTGAATTCTATTATATATATATTACTTGTGCTCGATTAAATGATCAATAATGCATGCCTGAATCTTGATTAACAATGTGAATAGATAGTACGTACTATATGACAAGCATGGTTCTTGATTAATTGTTCCTACAATAGAACGAAATGTGTCATTTCCTTCCGCAATAATAATAGAAACGAATCATTATTGTCTGCTTAGAAATTGCAAATTAAGAAGCATGTAATGATGCAGACAAAAGAAATTTAATTCTCATAATCTTATGTTTGTAAAGAATCTCCTTAGTTTGATAATGACCCTATAATTTGCTACGTACAAAAATATAAATGATGGCATTACAAATTATTTAACAAGAACGAATACGAGTACAACATGCATGCATGAAAATGATTTGGAAATCAATTCGGTGTATCATTATTGTGGAATTTGGTAATCTTGCTAAGGAATTTATAGTATGACTACTTGTTGGTGACTTGGTCAAATACTAGTCGTCCACTTTTTCTTCATGAGAAAGAAAATGGCTGCCTAATGCTCATTTTATTTGATACATAATATGAGTGGTTAGGGACGATTAGTGGAAGGTTTTAGTAAGATCAAGATATATTAAGAGGTTCTAAGTTCAAATCTCGAGCTGTAGCTCTCTCTGCCAAGGGGACTTCTAGTTAGTACAATCTATGAGCACCGGGCAAACAATAATATGAATGAATGTAATTATCAACGACAATAATCCATTTAATCTCAAGAGCATTGCGCCACCCCGTACATACACCTCTCTATAGACATAAAAAGTTATACATGACCCTTATTTTATCCAGATATCACCTGACTTATTATAATTATTACCGTTCAAAATATCATAATTATACCAATCATCGATATTGTTTATAGATTAATGGTGCTTACATTAGTACATACATAGATGTGTGTTGGAGTACTTTTGTACAAGACAAATTCATGTGATATTTGAAAATTGTGGACTTTTTTTCTTTATTGGTAGATCTTCTCTCTCTTTTTCGATCTCCCAGCTAGAAAAATCAATTAATAAAATTATTCCGCGTCTTCTTCATGTCATGTACGAAGAAGAAAATTTAATGGAGTAATACTTTTAATTTGTTATCCACTCAGAAATAGATTCCTAACTTTTAGTTACTGATGATGAATAATAATAATAAATGATGGATTTAATGCTGGCATTTTGACAAAATTGTTGAAAGTGGCTTGAAAAGGAAGGATCGTCAGAAACTTCAGCTGCACTTCAATTCCTTCTCCTTCACTACTTATCATTTCAAGTCTAAGTACTATTTGAGAATCCCCTTTAGAATTTTGAGGGGCTATGCGGTTTCCTTAAAGTGGGTTACGCCCTTACGCTCTATTTATGTCTTGACGATTTTTACATTGCGCTCTTAGCTAGTAAAGGAAACGTTTATATTGAAACAATTTTGCTATATCTGATCTAGCTTAACTAAAAAAAATATGTAGTACATACCAACAGTTTCATTTTTCTTTTTAACAACTAATTTGATAAAATTATGTAGCTATACACTAAATTATTTGCACTTTTAGATGCACAATATAACATTGTAACATAATTTAAGATCGACCCACATATTACAAACTAATTTTATTGATCGAGCCATATATGTACTCGAATTACAGCTCAACCCATTATCAGCCCCTACGCGCAACCTCAAATCCGGCCACCCGTTACATTCAGTGAAAGACTTATATAGAGCACGCAAAATCAGGATCAAATTGAAAAGAAAACAAAGACTAATAAAAGGCTAGCGTTACTAAATCATGTAAATAAACAAAGAGCTTGGTAGATCCATATTTTAAGGAACAAATGTGGTACAGAATATGCAAATGAAAAACAAGCTGCTTATGTAAGCCTTTCTAAAAGCAGGAAAAGGCTTTTGATTGCTTAACGGTAAGTTTGGAATAAAGTGCAAAATGTAGTAACTGCTTCTCCCTTACATTTTATCTCTTTCTCATGGACTTTGATTGTTGTGGATTTTGCAGGAAAATGACACAAAAATATTGAATTTAATTAACTAGAGATATGTTTCACAAGCTCAAGGAACAACAATATTGTGGGTCCTTGGGTCACTAATTGTTGATTTTGTCATCAAATAATTGATGTTAACTAGAATTACATACATATGTGAGAATGTGAGATCTTGTATATAATTATATATGTTCTCAATTATTGGTTAACAATCATTTTCTAAAATATCGCGGAAATAAAATAAACAAAATAGTACTTTTAACTTCAAGATAGCGTTGGTCCAAAGAAGTATATACCCCGAAAACAATAATGTATGTAGTATGTAGTTAGTTGTAAGTAAATTTGGGTACTTGACTCTTGTAAAATTAACTTAAAATGTAAAGTTTTACACAATAAATAGGTCCCCATGATGATCACTAAGCCAATATCTCATATATATTGCCCTAGATATTTCGAAATGACCAGATTTAGCGGTTACATAAAGTCACATACAGTGGACTCCACACGAATCTGATGGCATGATACTTGAATTCAGATTATTTACAGTTGGTTCGAATTCCCTGACCACGTTCAAAATTCAAACCGGATTCAAACCAAAACTAAAAACCCTAAAAAATCTGAGTATATCCACATCGTTACCAATCCAAAAACCGAGTGATCTCCACGTACAAGATAACTTACAATCTTCAAGATTGCCCCCTTCGATTTTTCGTTTCTTCTGTCTCTCTCAGGAACACTAGTAATGATTAGTGTCCAAATGATATCCACGAAATGGTATAACATGATCGAAAAACTAATCTGTCGAGAGCTCCGGATTCCTCCGTGCAACAACAACAAAAATATTAGAAATTTGATCTTATGTCATTTTCTAAATTAAACTAGTTTTTATGAAACTTTAGGAAGCTTGCAATGTCAAATAGATTCGACATATGATTTGAAATTACAGAAGAAAGATGTCTACAAGTTTATGCATATATTATAACACATGTTTTCCTACAAATACCATGTGTTTAGTGATGTGGATGATAATTATCAAGGTAATGAATCTAATGATATAAAAGTAGTAATCTTTATGATCATATTAATAGAGAAATACCCATCGTTTAGATTACCTAGCTAACAAAGATCGATGAACAATCGTTGGGAGAGACGACATTCAATTCACTAGAAAAGGTTTGATACTCGTCTACATCAAATAATTAATCTTTTGTAGTTTAGAATACGCAAGGGCTGCAAAAGGTATTGCTTTGTTTGGTTTACTTGATTGTAACGGGTAAGAATTCGAAGCATGCAGCATTACTATATATATTTACTATTGCAACTCATACTGTGCAATTCGTACAACGGGGACTTGTATGAAACACAATACATTTTTCAGAAACTACTGTACCAGCATGCAGTTAACTATAACAATACAGTTTAAATTTGCGTCTGTGAACGTAAACTCGTAGTAAGAACGAATAATTATATTGAACTAGATATATATAGTGTTAATTCGCATTGGATCATAATTTGATTGAATAAAGTGAATCAAGCTAGCTAAGTAGATTTGAATTTTGATGTTGATGTAAAGTATGATTTCATTCGATTTTAACTAAACCTTGATTTTTATTATGGTAGTACCAGCTCGCTAAACGTAAAAATTATATTAGTTACATCATTTTCAAACAATTTTGTTCAAGACATCTACAGCATGTTTGGTGGATAGGAAGTGGACGGAAAGGAAGCAAATTTTTCAACTTTCCTACGTTTGGTTTATAAAGATACATGGGAAGTGGAATGAAAGGAAAGAGAATGGAAGGAAATGATTTTTCATTAAACTGTCATTTCCTTTCCCTCCCAAAACGGGCGGAATTAAACAGAAAGCCAATTTACAACATAAAAACACTCACTTTCCTTCCAATTCCTCCAAAATTTTAATAAGTAGACCAAACAAAGGAAACCGTAACTCCTTTCCTTTCTCTTCCTTTCCTTTCCGTTCTTTTCTCTTCCTTCCATTTCTTTCCGTTCAATTCCTCTCTACCAAACATGCTGTTAGAGTTTACTTTTTAGTAAGCTACATATTCAATTATTATTATTATTATTATTATTCATCACTGGGATTTTGGACATTCACATACTCAACATTATGTATCATCATTGTGTTGCATGTAGCAAACCTCGATGATCTATTAGTATATGAGACGAATACATCTGACTCAGCAACGAAAGGTTTGCTACTAAGGACAAGTGTCAAACGTTGATACGTCGTCGATAGTGATCATTAGAGGTCAGAGAGAGAGAGAGAGAGACAGTGATGTAGATGACAAAGTACTCTCCCCCAGCGAGTTCTCAGGCAGCAAGCCATTCATAAACAATTTGGTACGCCAACCCCCAGTGATGTGCGCCGCCATTATATATGTGTGTATGTTTGTATACGTGTATTATGCATGTTTGGATTTATTGGGAAAGAAATGATCGAGAACCAGTGAGCTACAGATCGTTTACAGTGAAGAAAGAGAGGGAGATCAGAGAGATCCATGCATGCAAAACTATACTGTACTATACCTGTGTTAAGTCGCAATTGTACGAATGTAGGGCAGACCTACAATAATAAAGCTTCATTTATAAATCATGTCTTACATACATTATTCTTAAGCCCTCATGTCATATCACCATTAATGACTTCCTCTGAGTCCATATATTCCTTCGTGGTTACCAACTTACCAGGAGCCGGCTATCGATGTAAATTAGTTTCGAACCCTACAAATCAGTGGCGATTCTGGCCAATCATTATAATTAGAACCACTTTGGGACGTTCTCTTCAATAAGTTATCGGAAATTCGTTTGATATCATGTTAATTAATCATATATATGACCACCTCCAAAGATAACGCCTTTATAAGTAAATCTGCACGTATTTATGTATGTGTAACCTTTCTCGTTTGGACTAGGACACATGTTTGTAAACGTTTTAAACATGTAGAGACCATGATATATCCCTTGATTGTACCAATTTATGGCACATTTCAAAACCATAACCTTTAAAGACGAGAGTACTTGGTCCTACAAACACACCCATATTTTTCTCAAGCCTCCTCATCATGTGAAGGACATGCAAGTTCGTTCAAGCGTAATGACTTGAGCAGTCAAACTTTGCGAACATTTTTGGTACAGATATATGTTCATGAACGAGCTGAAAACCCTACTCAATTATTAGCAACAAAACTCATTTGGTCAATTAGCACGCCAAAACTCTGTTGCACAATGCAACGTACCCTTATCTTTAATGACGTAAATTCGCCGTAATCATGTCTTATACTAATCTCAAAATCGACCAATATTCGGAAATCTAAATATGAGCTTCAATATCAAGAGCATCCCACCAAACTGGCCAATTTGAATTCATAACCATTACACGAAACTTTTTTTTGGCGGATTACTATTAATCTATTATCACTCGCTATTTGAAACCAATCAAGTTTTTGTTCACTCTCCAAGTTGATTACTTGGAAACTTGGCATTAACAATATCATGTCGGACAACAAATAAACACACCAAAAAAATGTCCTCCAACTTTGAGACTGATAAATCATACATAATTCCAAATTTCCATCTTACCAATAAAATGTGAAGATTCCTACAATTATACCGTAAAAATTTATGTGCAACAAACAAGCTAAGATCAATGTTCATGGCTCTTACATTAATACACGATTCCGGCGGTCCATTGATTGGGTTACTGTAAGCAGAAATGTCCAGAATAAAATCTAAAGATTCAACTCCAATCATTTCTCCAAAAATTCCCATTTACAAAAAAATGATGATAAAACAACAACCGTACAACTTAGCTATCAAACTCCCGTAATACACTAGATAATAAAGGGTCCACCAAATGCGTAGGTTAAGCTTAACCCCATAATAGTCGGAATAATATTATAACACTAATCCCACAAGAAACAGAGCAATAGTACTACTGTTGCCTTCAATAGTAAAAGAGAAAGGACAGAAAACCAACCATGATTAGCAAATAAACTAGTCGTCAATTTCTTTGAAAATACTAATTTCTAACTTCGGAGAAAGTTTTGTGTGCAACCATACGTGACAAAAAGAGAGATATTCGTAGTTAAGGCATTTTCCAATCAGATAATTACTCTTAATTAAACGCAGAACGACAAGTTAGGGCAAACAAAGTACATGAATTCAACATAGTAAAACGGATCACCCATAAGACGAAATTCATCACCAATAGCCGAAAATCTGTTATATGCTCGTGTCACAAAAATTTGAGAAAGTGTAAAGATCACAATTATGCTTCATTCCAAGCTGGGAAAGATCTCCAAAGATTACTTAAGCTAATGTTAAGCTATATTAGGAAAGACTTAGACATGCAAAATTCATCTTGGTCAATTTTTTAGCAACACTCTGCTGGCAATCATACAAGCACCCTCCCTGGGGAAACAGTTACACACTCTCACTTAAACTAGCTAGGTTGACTTATCAAAAATTCTCTCCAAATTGCCAAAACAGAGACTCAGGTGAACCATTCCAGTTACGGTTTTTCGAGGTATTGTTCAACTTGAAACCTTGACATCTGACTCCAAAACCCGAAACCCTCATCTCGAATAACCAAAAAGACCGTCTAACCCAAAATTCCATCACCAAAAGTCACAACGGTGAGGCAATTACGCCTTCCGTAAGTTTAATGATTGTAACTTCAACATACCTTGCATAAAGAAACGATTTGGCGATTGAATCAAATAAAGTAGCTTTGCATAAAAATGATTTTACTTTCTCATCAAAACCTTTCTTTGAAGAGATAATTTTGTTGCAAAAGCTCAATCATAACCTACCTATATGTTGTTATTAGTGGTGCTTAGCTTCGTGGCACGTGGCACGAGCCGACGGGCTCGTCAAACAGAAAAGGGGGCGTCCCAAAAGGGAGCATAATACTCTATGAGCGCTGTGGTCATCTCTGAATGAAGAAAATTCCCAAAAGGGGCCCAAGAAAATAACGCACCAAAGCGCTTATCCACCAATGTACAGCATCCTGAGCATGTCTGTTATTTTCCTAACTAACAAGAAACAGAAGCAACAATCACTACCAGTTTTATAATCAAACTGATGGAGATGTAACAATCAATAGCAACATAACATACAAAAAGTAAAATTATATGCAGTCATTATCATATGAATTATGAAACCACAAATCACAAATATACGCAACTGAAACGACTGGACAGTTCCCCCTGCTGGCTGCTGCTATACAACCAGGAGATATCGTTATTTACTAAGGTCTTAGCCTAGTTGTTAAGACTGATATCCTCGGAATGTTAGATCCCGAGTCAAGTACTCAAGTTCTCTCCCTCTTGATTCGACTACCCATTGCACTCAATTAGGACAAAATAAAAAAGTCAGTATTATACAAGACAAACCCAAGCACATAAACATGTTAAGCTTAAAGATAAAAAGAAGTTTGCTTTAACAGTCGCAAACGAACTTTAGGGAATTGACATCCCACCACTTGAGAGTAAATTAACTAGCCAATTAGATATGCCGACAAGTAACTTATCCTAGAAAATTCAGATCATTCATGAGTATCATGAGAGTTAAGGGTGAGAATGGTGTCTGATGTTTCCCAAAAAATTTCGTTTGGGGTCTGAACTTTTTTTTGTATTGTTAAGGGTCTGGGACTTAACGGCCGTTAGTCTTGTGGGGAGGTGGCGGCTTTATTTCTCCATCCTCTCCTATCAAACCCAGCAATTCCACTTCCCCGGCAGTCCGGCACCACTCCAGCACTTCAACACTAGACAAATCCTCAAACAAAATTTACTCCTGAACACCAAAAATTCAACACTCCCCACATAACATGTACCCTTCAAAACAACAGATCTCCAGCTCAATTCACCCAAAAAAATTGAATACACAAAAAGAATCAATTTGAATTTGGGCATCAACCCTTCAAGAACATGTCAAACCTCAGAAATACCCATTTTTTAAATCTCAAAATCAATAATTAAAATACGGTAACCCAGTTTTCGAAATTAAAATGCAAAAAAAATCTATCTTTCCAATTTTATTATTTAACAAAAAAACCAATTTTTTTGCTAATTTTAAATTTATAAGTCACAGAAATCCCATTTACACAAATTAAAAAAAAAAAACCCAGAAATCCCATTTACACAAATTAAAAAACCCAGAAAACCCATTTCAAAAAAAAAAAAAAAAAAAAAACAAGAGAAACCCAGAAATCAATGTATGAACTCACAGATTCTCAAGGCTGACCTCGCCCTCCTCCGCGTCGCTATGGTCGCAAGCAAGCCCCCACATCACGACGGCTATTCATGAATTTCATCTCTTTTTTTTTCATGCTATAAAATCTGGGTAATTTGTGCGATTGATGAAAAAGTATGAAACTTTGAATCTTAACAAACAAAATGAAGAGATCAACAATACAAATTTTAGATGGAGAAGAAATTAGGAATGTTTTCTCTCTCCCGTTCTTTTGTGCATGCAAGCGGCGACGATCAGATGTGGTGGTGTGGCGGCGGAGGCGACGATCGGCTTGGTCGTTAGAGCCGATGGGTAGAGCCGGAGGGGTGGTTGGTAGGAGTTATGGATTTAGGAGGTCCGATGGGTATTGACAGGGGATGAGAGGAGAGAGAGAGAGAGTGAAGGAAAAGAGATGATAATATGATAGAAGTGACGGAAGGGTAACGGGACCCCACCCAGACCCCAATCAATAACAAAACAAAGTTTGGACCCCAAACGATAAAATACTTGAAACCTTAGACACCCTTAACTCGTATCATGACTCACCCTGGAAGCTTAAACAAACCCTCCCCTCAAAGTCCCTAATCATCTAAGGATCGGAATATTCTGTATATTTTACACAATATTATTAATCAAGATTCTCCAGAAAGTGTCAAGGTGGCATTCTCCCTAAACCAAAACCTCTTTACTCGAATAATAAAACACGATCATTTGAAGCTATTCAATCAGAACAGATAATTAGGGAGTTCTTTAAATGGTCTAGAAAAATACTGCTCAAATGGTTCCGTAACACGGATCTCCGATAAAAAGATTAATACTAAAATAATTCCTTGTGGGTTCCCGAGGATGACATACAAATGAGGGTGACTCTGACTAACACCCTTATCCAAGCATAGAACTTATGGTCAGGAGCATGGATGTCTGGTAAACAGTATTTTCACAGTACAAACAGTTCAAACAGAAATCAGAACATGCTGATTCTAATATTTCATTGAACCTAGCTTAGATACGATAAATGATAAAACATGCTAACTGCATGACCAATCAGACGACGATAATATAAATATTTAGAATTTAATTCATATATCATATGCTCGTATGCTCCATCATACCTCTAGAATGCTCCAAAATTGACCACTGTCTTTCTCCCCTAAAACAGCGGAGGTATTAACCGATTGGTCAGAGGCCCAGAGCTGTAACTTCGGGAGTTTCTAGACAAGTTGTCACAACCTCAGGAAAAAGAAGAAAAAAAATCATCATACTAACAAGAAAGCTATAATACTGATAGTATTAGTTAACACGCATACAAAGCCTTCATCAAGCTTAACCACCATGTCTTCAGGTTTCACACACGGCTTACGCAATTATTGCAACAACAAAACTGGCCACTCATAGTCTGAGTTTCTATTCCTTACAGATTTTTTAAAATAGAAAAATCAACTATATGACTATTATGTCACTCATGTGACGAAGTCATTCCTACAAAAACTATTCGTACAATAAATGAAAATAACCAAGGAAAGAACTGAAAACGAAATCAGCAACTATTACAGATAAGTAAAGACTTGCAACATAAATTAACTAACATGTTCATGTTCTCATGACTACTGCATGAATATGCAAAAATACAGACAAGCTGACCTCTGCTTCAAAGAAATTATCTTCTTAAAATTAGTATAATCTGGTGAGCTGTTCAAGTAAGATACCTGAAAACGGCAAAGCACTAATCAAACTTTGGTTGCCATATCCACCACAACAAATGAACAAAATAAGGCCTCCAATGAAATAGATTATTTCCAGCTAAAGATAATAAACAACTCAGTCACTAACAAAAAAGAAGAAAATGAGACAGGATATAAAAGAGGGAGGAGATAGACACGACATATATAAACACAGAAACACATAATACATAATATCAACAACAGTTTTCTTAACACATACGTATACTCCGTAAAACACTGAGACCAGATTTTGACATGAAAAAGAAGGAATTATACACAGATCTCGACTTCCTCTTCAGGCTGTGCTCTACTAGACAATAGACAAGATAAATGACTGCTTTATCGCAGAAAACATGTTGAACAAATAAACAAGGAACTCTGTGCTGGGAAAAACAGGTTATGTAACTGGCCCTTTCGTCTTCTAACAGTGTTCACGACAATTTAGCAAATGGCATTATATTCATGACAGCTCCTTTAGCAACTCTACTGGGTAGCTGACAAGCAAGAATGTACTGAGTGATACTACATCCAGTTAAAATCAGTAATAGCTATGGAAGAAGCTGAAAAGTTCTGATCACTTAGAAAGTAAAGGTTTTAAAGAATAGGCTTCTGTGAAAGATATAACAACAATTACGTGATCAAAGAAAGAAATTGGAAAAATTCAAAAATTCTGTAGCCCCTCTCCCCTCCCCATCAAAAAAGGACAACGAACTCTGTCAGGAAGTAAACTATATCGCGATATATGGGATCAACCATCGCAACGGTATTCAAAGACTGACATTCACTTGCATATGCATAGACCTGTTTCGGAAAAAAAATATATAATTTCTCTTTGTAAAAGGCAAGAATAGGCACATCATAGATGTTTAAGCCACATGGGTTCAGTCATAGCATAACTCAAAAAGGTAACTTGAAGCATTACCTATTGCGCTATACTATCAGCAGTCATCAGAAGTTGTGAAGAGCTTAAGAGCATTCCATTGTGACCTGAAAAGTAAAAATGGTTCAAACAGCCAATTGAAGCAAGCAAGAAAGGTGCCTGAGCCAAACACAGTTTGACTTGTTCTCACCATTCACAGGTTAGTTTCCGCGGAAGACATGAAGTCCTTAGCACTTGGTTCAGAAAAGATTAGCATCTTTACTACACATAATAGGAAGCTAGTCCTTTGAAACTCGAACAAATAAGCCAGAAGGTGTTTGAACGGTTTGCAGGTGTCCAGAGCCTATTAAATCTCGAAGATGAAATCTCACATCAAGTGGAGAGAACCGAAGGCGCCTTTTTTCTAGTTGAGCCAACATCATCTCCTTGAACTTCCTGCGGTTCAGAAATGAGAGCAATTCCTTTCTTCCCTGAACGTAAAGCCAAAAGAGAGAAGAATCAATACCATCTGCTTTTTTTTTTTTTTTTTTGGTTACATGAATCAATACCATCTGTGAACGGCTTGATGGCCAATAACATGGCAATATTCTTGAAATACTCTTTGTATTTTGAGGAAAAAAAAAAACCAACTGCATTTAGCCAATTCTAAGCTTCACGGATTTTCAAGAAACTAAGCAGACTTCCACAAAAAGCAGTAAACAATGGTGCATATTGGGACATACCTGTGACAGCCCCTTAAGTATCGAACCGATATTTGGAATTGCAAACCAGTACATGCTTGGATCAATAAGTTGTCGAGTCTACAATGCAAATGGAGCATTATATAGAAAAGGTAGCTAAGAGTGTCACCTTATAACTAAATTCTCTTTTGATAAAACTGAAGTATAGCAACTACAATATAGGGCACAAAGAGTTCATGATCATCAAATAACAGAACACAAATTTGTGGGTCAATAATGCCTTGTATACCAAAGTTGCATGCATCCATAAGACCAGAATATCAAACAAAGGTAACAAATTGCATCATCAACCCAAACCCCACGGCACAATCTATACACATACGGAATACTTCGAATCTATTTGATCGACTTGGTAAACACAAGCTAAATCCCCATTAGCTGGATATAGATATGCCATAGTCAGGTGAACTAAATACGAAAAGTGACAGGACAAATTGCTGCGAGAAGATAGGAAATCCCCATTAGCTGGATATCCCCACCTCAGCTAACAGAAGCCAGTAGGTGAAATAAAGGAAACTTGGAAACCTAGACGGTAGGGTGTTAAACTGTAAATAACTGACATCAAAAGTACCAGTTTTAATTGCCAAGAAATAGCAACACTTTTTAGATACAGAATGCAGCTAGGGACTATATAACTTCAAACTGTCTCACGGTCTCAGGTCAAAGTCTGCTTTCGTCTGTTAAACGTAACAGAATGTTCAAACATATAACGGCAACATATTACAAGGAAACACAGATTTTAATAGTGTTCAACATACATACACAAAATAGGCATCTTAGCAAGTAACATAAGTTATTGAATCTATCAGATTCACACAGTTTAATACCGTTTTGTATGATAAAATGGAAGAAAAGACCGCCCATCCAAATTCGCAACTGTCGACGGAAAACTTTGCCGGAACGTCAACCGCAAACGAAAGATGGCCAGGCCCCGGTTCCCAGGGTTGGAGTTTGGACATAAACTAGCATTCAGATCCAAAGATTACACAGGCTTTCTTGTTTTCCTCAAATATGAATGCACAATATCCAGGAAGAACAATGGGTTCAATACATAATCAGAAGGCCTAACTATACTTACAAGAACGCCAGCATTAATTAAGAGAGAAATGTGTTCATCTTTCACCTTCCCTCCAGCTGACAACAATGAGCACTGCAACAGGAGGAGGGAAAGGACACAAATTATATATAAAAATAAAAGCATGGCAGCAGAAACCAAATTCATACACATTGAAGAGAGAAGAAACTTGTAAGTCACAAGAACAAGATCTTACAGTACGGGGAGCAAGTGAAGATAGTTTCATTTATGAGAGCAAAGATGCAATAATTTACTGATGACAAACAATAGAATGGCCAACAGAAATAACGAAGAAGAAAGAACCATAAACTACAATAAAGATTTGCTATCAAAATTACAACTGAAATTTTATACTTCAGTTCTGTCTCCCTCCAAAAAAAAGTTAACATTTTGTTGAGGACATAATCAAAGGGCGCAGCAGAAACAACCACACAATCTATCTCCCTGACTGCTGATATTAGTTATCAATGGGTCCAGAGATAGTTGGCAAAACATCTAGGAAAAACACAGACAAAACTCCTAAGACAAGGATGGTGAAACCCAAGCAACCAATCCACTAGATGAGATCTAATTAGAGCGTTAGAGGTATAAGAGAAATAACCAATCTAACAGCTCATATCTCACAGGTTGTTCTACACTCCAAAAGAATCCTAGATAATCAGAGTCAAATGTCCTAGTGAGTTCAGGGGAATGGATTTCAGCTAGGGTCATGCTCAGATACCCCTTAATACTGCTGTTTTAAGCTTCACTATGGCTGATGAGCCTCGGAAGGACAACAGCAAAAACGACTCATAAGTAAGAAAGGAGGGGTTCCCGGGGGAGGGGGCGGGGGGAGGATCTTACAAGTTCTTGATGTGCAATACTTGGCTCCAACTTAGAAATGATTACATGTGTCTTGAACCAACCAAAAACACCATAACCTTCTTCCTTATTGTATTCCATCTTCTTCAGAACACAATCTATCTACAAACAAGTATCCAATGATCAGATGCATTAGAGCTAACCTTTACAGTGTGGACATAAAGGCTTCTACAGAAGCTTGCGAAGGATTAATAATCACATGAAATCACGCGAGAGAAATATTCATCATTTCGCTTGTTATAAATTACAAACAACCCAAAGTACGTCAAAAAAAAAGAGGAAGGAATAGAAAACCTGTTGTATATAGTCATCAAGAAACATAACGGCATGATCATCTTGCCCAGTATTAAGCTTGAAAACCCTCAGAATTCTGTCTCTCTTCAATGTCTGCAGATAAAGGTAGAATGACTTACATAAGTAAACCTGATTCACTGTCAAAACAATCGCTATAAATAGCATTATCTCTAATGGATACTGGAGCCATCTTCAAATATCTACTGCTTCCGCAAAATTGATGTGTTCTACCAACAAGTGGCAACAACTATTCGTCTATTCACCTCCTTAAACACTAAGACTACTCATGAGTGCTTGCAATCCCGAAAGAACAGAGATAATCTATTGTAATCAAAGTTTTAGTCTTGTTGCGCTAAAATTTCAAAAAGGGCAGGTCTTTATTTTCAGACTTCTAGTTACCTCCATATCAAGTAAGCATCACCATGAGCACTCCTAGCAAAAAAAAGCAACTCAAGGATGGAGAGCGGAAGAGAAAAGGTGCGACGTGGGTGTATAACACAAGTTCAGTGTTACTTTAGAAACTCATATCTTTTCGATTTTTATGAGTACAGAAAGGTTCAGACAGAAGAGTACATTAATACTACAACACTAACTTGATTCTGTAAAGTCACCTCTCATACAAATATTAGATGTGATATTACAGGTATGTCCATCACCATTACGCAGACAGGCGTTTCACCTATAATCTCAAGCATTCTAGAATCTACAATACAAGCCTACATTAAAACTTTGAAATCAACACGAATTAACCCCCTAATAGCCTCACTAAAATCTCATGATTCTTATCATTGCAGAACACTCCTGCAGGTTTCATCATTATCATGCCAATGCACATAGTGGTACTAGCTGATTTCACACTGCAACTGTTCTAGTTTGACTACTGCCCCTTTTGGATAGCAAGATAAAATATCATGTAAGAAACATTAACCATACTTGGACCCGCACAATAAAGACAAATACAGAGAGAAAAACATCAGAAATATACAAAACATATACTAGTATACAGTAGTTAAAATCAAAAGCCTCTGTTCAGGAACCAGACCTCGAGATCACGATCAACCTGGGTTCTATCCTTTACACTGCTATACAATTGGGAGCGTAAAACGAAGGGCAGTACTGAAACCTAACCACAAGAAAGTAAAATACCACCCTGTTAGAGGAGACAAAAAAAGAAGGAACAACCGTTACTTACTCAGAATAATGCTACATTACAAGGGTAAAAATTTCATTACGTTGCAAACTAGCTCCCCGCTTATATTTTTGCCAACCAAAGCATACAAAAGAAGAATAGAAGTGCGGAATTTCAGCATTGGATACAAGTTTATTACTGCTAAGAAACAGTGCCAATCAATTTTGCAGCTTATCTTGGCAAACAGTAACCTGATGTATAGGCAAGCTTTCGTAAATTCCTGTTTCTCAGCCTAAATCCTTCTTAATGACGTTAAACTCGGATGATAACAACTCTCGCTTCCCAAACTAATCCTACAGCTTCGGACTCTACCTGAACGCGCTCCCAACTACCGACACTCCTTCCCAGATCGTCTCCTTCACAGCTATACTCACATCCTAGTTTCACATGTTCATCAATGGCTATACTCCATTCAACTCGTACAAATATCGAGTTTTCGACAATACAACAAGCATGCTTAAATCATAACCTCTACTAATCAAACATCGTAACATTACGCCGTCACAAAATCCGACCACAACAAAAACCTAGCAAATTCACGAAGAAATGCCGCAAATTAAGCAAACAAATTGCAACCGACATAAAAATTAGGAACAATTCGCATACTGCAATCATATTAATTCAACTATTTCATTCAATTCAAATCAAATCAATTTCCTAGAAACTTAGCGTATAGTTCAAGCTAAATAAAAATCAAGTGCGAAACCTTCTCAAGCTTGGGAAATTGCGCGCGCATCATCCGAAGCGAAACTAAAGTGTCGCTAAACGTCAAACTCTTCTCTGCACAAATAAAAAAAATCAAGAGCAACAAAAATCAAATTAGGAATTTAGGTCAGAAATAGTTCAAATTCATGTATGAAAAAAATAAAATTGAATTGAGAAATTAGGATATGTAAATTATGAAATTGGAGAGAAAAATTAGGGATAAATTAGGTCAACTCGCCTAGAGAGAGTAAATCGTCATCGTCGTCGTCGTCGTTGTTGTGGTGGTTGTCGACCGAGTCGGCATTGTCGAGTAGCGAGTCGGAGTCGGCTTCTACGACACGTTTCCGCTTTCGCTCGGCGGATGACGACGTTCCTGGTTTCGCCTCCATATTTTTAACTCGGTATTGTTAAACCGTTATTACTTGCGCGGCTCGCTATATAAAGATGTCAACACGAGTCGGAAAAAAATGGTTTTAAGTAATCGGGTTCGAGATGAGTTTACCTTCCCTCGTTATTTTACGACTTAATAGTTTTTGTTGATCTTAAATTGTAGCAATGTAGCGTGTGCGCGCTGGTTAGAGTGAAATTTTGTTTTGTTCATCTCGTGTTATATTTTTCGTTGAAAAATCGTATATAAGAACATGTATTGTCTAGTGACCTAGTCTATGAAAAGATTTTACAATTATGCATTGTCTCATCAATGCAATTAAGCAAAGGTTATTTCCCTGAGCTTTTATGTTTAAAATCAGCTCTTATGTCATGGTGAATATAGGAATTGTAGATTTTGATCGAGATTTCAAAAGGTAGCTTAAATAGATTGTTTATACATGTATCATTAGTCTAAATAAAGTATTCAAATAATTTTTGCACGCATCTATGTTTTGTATGAATCGTTTTACACCTATTATAGATCAGATCAGATGCTAACCTAACCAACTACTTAGTTGTACAAGACATATCATTATTAACAACAGAGAAAATGACAAGTTATCAAAGAGTTAATATTCTTGTAACACTATGGCTAGATGACCATATATACGGAGTCATTAGTCTAGATGACACTAAGGCTAGAAAAGACATGTCATTCACGATATGATGATGCCTCAACTAGTGACTAAAATGAAGCCGTTAATTTTTTTTATACCTCGGGAGTACAATATAAGAATCGGCCACGTCTCTCCTTGAATATGGGGAGTAAGGAGACAATGGAAGGGCCTATGGAGAGAGTATAATCATTCAGTCAGAGAAAAGAACGCAAACGAGAGAAACTCTCTAAACTTGACAACTAAACACACTTATTCGTCTCTCCTACTCTAACTAATGTTACGTTGCATCACAATAGTAATTACTTCCTTCCATTTTTTTACCATTCTTTTCATTTCTTTTTCATCTTATATATTTTTTCTTACATCTCTCACTTATTATGTACGAAATTCCTACATACATCAGCTTCTTAATAACATCAAAAGGTTGATTTTTCACTAATCATTAAGGTAAAAGTAATGCTGACACTTATCTTCATTTTTGTATGTATTTCAATATATATTTAATTCTAAATCTGATGCTAGAAAACAAAATGGCATTTTTGTTTATGCATGTACATTTGTGTTTTGTTTTTTCATACCCCTTTCTGAATTGTTGACGTTGATTTGACATATGAATATATGAGAGGATTTCGAACAAAATATTAACAATTTATGGGAACGAAGACTCAAAGAAAGTGTAACGAACTAATCACCAATGATCATATAGATTGAATCTCAAATTAGTTTTGGGTTTTATCTACTTTATTCTGTTGGGTGGGTTGGTCACATCATTATACTGATGTTGAACTTTTATCTAGTGACTTGAAGGTTGATAACAATGGCTCATTATGCATGTCGGTACTCTCAAATTTGATGTAAATAAACTGTCATGTCGTATTGAAACTTTGATAATTATCATATGTGAATATGAATTAAACTCCAATAAAACTTCCTGTAGCATTGCATTACCTGAGTGAGGCTTCCGCCTGTGGCGAGGTAAGAATGTGGTTGGATGTGACCGTGTTGAAACACAAAGAGGCTGTTTCCGAAAAACAAACTGAAAAGTTGTTTCACACTTCAACTCTACAAGAAGCGCAAAATGTTTTGTAAACCATTTTGCTTTATTTCATCATATTCTTGACTAAGAATGTGCAAGTGTACGTGCCAAAATAAAGCTATGTTATTTCTAACTTTGATCTGTTATTCTGTTGTGTTGTTTTCAGGATAAGTGAATTATATCATATCATCATCTGAAATTCAGAACGTTACTCTATCAATTGTTTACAAGACAAAAATTTCAACTCTATGGTAAATTCAGTATGTTACTGTGAAAAAGTACAGTAAAAAAATCATCTAAAATTTCTGACAAAAATGATGAGGGGTAGAGCTGATGGAGGCCAAAGGGGTAAACTGTTACCTGTTCTACTGATCACAGTCATTCTTGGTTTAATTTACTTCTATTCGCGAGGCCATGGTTCTTCCCTCGAGTTGGGACGTAAATCACTGAAAAGATTGGGAGATACATTCAGTGGGGAGGAGGAAACAGATTCTGCCTCTCATGTTGAGGATGATGACAACAATTTTGTGTTAAAGAGCATTCCTGTAAGTCAGTAAATTCAGATGACGATTCATGTTAGCACGACTCTAGCTTAAACATTTCGAGACTAAGGCTTTGTCATTGTTTGTTGTTAAAAGGTTTGTGATGATCGACATTCCGAGTTAATTCCTTGCCTAGACAGACATTTCATTTACCAAACAAGGTTGAAGCTTGACTTAACCTTAATGGAACACTATGAAAGACATT
The DNA here is from genome assembly GCA_038382645.1 of Spergularia azorica. Taxonomy (NCBI): domain Eukaryota; kingdom Viridiplantae; phylum Streptophyta; class Magnoliopsida; order Caryophyllales; family Caryophyllaceae; genus Spergularia; species Spergularia azorica. Next base: position 24,996 of record JBBYHQ010331037.1, read on the forward strand.
GTCCTCCTCCTGAAAAGCTGTTCAACTGCTTAGTTCCTCCTCCACCAGGTTACAAGGTATGTACCTGTTACTTGGTACTTTTGTACAGGTTTCACATTGCCTTATTTTACATTGTATGTATCCAACTTCGCGATAGGCAGGAGCCTTTGAGGTAATCGGGTAATGTTGTATTCCTGTATCGAGTTTTACATGTTGGAAAAGACTGAAGTGTACTGTTATTTATGGGGTACAGATACCAATCAAATGGCCAAGCAGCAGAGATGAAGTATGGAAAGCAAATATACCTCACACTCACCTGGCTACAGAAAAATCTGATCAGAATTGGATGGTTGTCAGAGGAGAAAAGATTGCATTTCTAGGAGGAGGAACACACTTTCATTATGGCGCGGACAAATACATCAGAGCAATGGCTAATGTAAGGCAATAACCACAGATTCACAGCTTGAATAAGATAATTTTTCGGGTTTCTTCTTCTGAAAGCTGTTTTTTTCATGTTGAGATTTCTAGATGCTTGAATTTCCAGATGACATTATAAACAATGAGGGGAAGGTCCGGACAGTGTTAGATGTTGGTTGCGGAGTTGCAAGTTTTGGAGCATACTTACTGAAGTATGATGTGATTGCAATGTCGTTAGCTCCAAATGATGTGCATCAGAACCAGATACAGTTTGCACTCGAAAGAGGAATTCCGGCCTACCTTGGTGTTTTGGGGACGAAAAGGCTTCCTTACCCGAGTAGATCTTTTGAACTGGCACATTGTTCGCGTTGTAGAATTGATTGGCTTCAGAGGAATGGCCTTCTCCTCCTAGAGTTGGATAGGGTGCTCAGACCAGGAGGCTATTTCGCTTACTCGTCTCCTGAAGCTTATGCACAGGATGAGGAGGATCTTAGAATCTGGAGGGAAATGAGTGCTCTTGTTGAGAGGATGTGCTGGAAAATAGCTGCTAAGAGAAACCAAACTGTGATATGGGTAAAACCTCTGACAAATGACTGTTATATGGAACGACCTCCTCGTACTCAGCCTCCTCTCTGCAGATCGGATGATGACCCTGATGCAGTTTGGGGAGTGAATATGGATCCTTGCATTACGCCTTACTCAGACCGTAAGTTACTTCATCTCTTATCTTCTACATAATTTATGCAACCAGCCAAAAAGCCTCACAAATGACATTTACTGATGTATTTTTCACCCTGATTAAATTTATGCATGACGCTGTTTTCACTCATCCCGTTTGTTGTCTGTCTACCATGACAAGGAAACTGTACACTTCATGATTAAGTTTGAAATGCTTAGAATGTGACAGTCCAAGTTTTTGGTTTGTTCTTCTGTAGCAGTTGTTTACTTGAGGAAAATGACTTAATTTTACATTACTCAATTAACTGATGCTGTCACCTTAGGGTCTTTGCGTGATCTATACTCTGTAGTAACAGCTCTTATTTACATTGTATCGCGTCAGATGATCATAGAGCAAGCGGGAGTGGACTGGCTTCATGGCCTGATAGACTGACTGCTCCACCACCTCGTTTGACTGAACTAGGATTATCCCCTGAAATGTTTGAGAAGGACACGGTAAATCCCTTGTTTGTTTTCACTGTGATTTTGAAGACTGTCTTATTCTTCATTTCTTTTCGATGTATGTCAATAGAACAGTCTTCTTCAGGATGTGCAAATGATTCATGTCTCTACATTATTGTGTGTGTGTGTGTGTGCAGGAAATCTGGCGTAGAAGAGTTCAAGGTTACTGGAACATGTTGGCCCCGAAAATCAGGCCTGATACCTTGAGGAACCTAATGGACATGAACGCGAATATGGGTTCCTTTGCAGCTGCTCTTAAGGACAAACCTGTTTGGGTGATGAATGTTGTACCAGAGGATGGACCAAACACCCTGAAGCTCGTTTATGATCGAGGCCTAATAGGCTCAATTCACAACTGGTAAGCTAAGCCTTCCACATTACAGTGTGCTTGCTTCAATATAACAATTCATGTTACCCGACCCCCACATCTTGGACCGCGACTATGTTGTGCTTGGTGTCATAGTAGAGCATATAAACAAATTCCGTAGTTCAGCAGTATCAGACTATCAGTAATCATCCCTGAAATCTGTTCTTACATGGCAGGTGTGAGTCTTTTTCAATCTACCCCAGGACTTATGATCTGCTGCACGCTTGGGGTGTCATTTCTGATGTAGAAAAGAAAGGTTGCAGCATAGAGGACCTGCTGATTGAGATGGATCGTATTATTCGACCTGAAGGCTTCATTATTGTCAGAGACAAACAGCCAGCAGTTGAGCACGTCAAAAAGTATCTAACAGCACTACAATGGGAGGCTATTGCAACAGGCGATTCTGACCCTGACGAGGATGATACAACCGTGCTGCTTATCCAGAAGAAGCTGTGGCTTGTACCCGAAACTGTCATTGATTCGGTGTAAATTCTGCTGTCATGGATTGCTCAGGCAGTTTAAGTTTAACTCAAGACAAGATACTTGACACTATAAGTTAGTTCTTCTGGTAAGCTTAGTAAGTGCAAAGAAATAAGAGAAGTTCTCCGGTTATTCTGGTCGAGACGTGGCACTAGCAACGACATCAGTGTTCCTGTGGCACTGCTGAATGAATTCAATACCAGGATTACTGTGATACTGCTGAATGAATTACTTAAGCGATAAGCTACTGCGCATTGAAATAATCGAGTGATGCAGATGAAGTGATAGATGCAGTTGTTTGAATTGATTGAAACTATGTAAACAAGTACCCTGTAGCATAACAGCAAAATACCCTCGTAAAAACATTGCCAGTTTTTGCCTGTTTTGGAAACTCTTTTCTTCTGCATTCGGATGCCAAGATACTATATAGCGAATTAGCGAGCAATGTTGATTTCAGATGACTGATAGATTTCTTTTGCGAAACAATGCCTAAGGCATTCCATCAACACAACCAAACGAGATCGAAGTGTAAAAAACGGATGCAGGATGAACTAAAACAATAGAATATCATAACAGACCATACTTTCAACATTTCACGATAGAAACTCTACATCTTAGAGATGTCCAAAGCCACAGGAAATTACAAGACAACACCAACAATGCTTGGTTCTTCCTAGTACTAGCTGACAGCACAGCTTAAACTAACAGGGCATCGAACACAACAGGAGTAGAACTTCCAATTCAGTACTTCTTAGGGGGTTGTTGGGTAGGCAACAGTCCAAATCGCTTCTTCAATAGAACTCTTTGCCTCGAGTACTTGTCATCAGGGGAAAAGCGCGCTGCACAGACAATTTACTCAAAGATCAGAAGATGAAACGGGAAAAAGAGAAGAAAAGGAAAAAGATACAGTACTGTAGACCTGTAGTTATGACATGGAATGCAGGAGATGACATGTGCCCAAGACGGTGATATACCAAACTACAACTTAAGTCATACCTAAAAACTTCCAAAGGAATAAAGCACTAACTCGAACAAAATCAGGAACCATTGAACCACTATTTCTCTACAGACTACCAAACATTTTCCCTTGGCTAGAAAACAAGTTTATGAGATTGAAATGATTTAAAATCCAAACATCCTTTTCTCCACTTTGCATGCAAAAGTTAAGAACTTGTCGTATTTGTTTACAAAAGCTTAAACCAGTTTGATAATGCGTGTGAAGTTCCCATTCATTGCACAGATGATGCAGCATTAGAAACGAGTAACAAAGCCTAGCACCAAACCATATGGAAAGGGTAATTTAATCAAGTAACTACATCAGTTGCAAGAGATAAAAAGTCTAAATCAATGATAGAAGTTATAAACCATCAAATATTGGCAGACCTCCATATTATTTCACCCAATGAAGGAGATCAAATATGCATTAAAAAAACAATCATGACCTTGAATATTAAGTTAACTACTCTTACAAGGTGGAAACTCAGAAGGTCGGCAAATCTCTTTCATTTTACCCAGTGTAAGTGTGTAACTTGTTTTAAAAGCACTCGTACTAGCTTAGATTACACGCAGGTCAATACTATGGTGAAGAGAAAGCACTGGAAGTCCCAGTATGAAATCTTAGTTGAAGAGGAGAAGAAAGAAAGCGCAATTGAGGATAAACTGGGATTTCTTCAAAAAAAAAAAAATGCCTTAGTAACAGTTAGCATTCCCTCAGCAAAAACAGCTCCCAAAATTCTCGAGATTGGGGAGATAAATATGAATAGACTCGCTTTATCAGCGCCTCATGATGACCTCGACACCCTTAAGGCGTAGTGGATTAGTGAGCAATCAAACATTGAAAGTATCTACACCAAGCTCAACACCCTACTTAAAACGTTCCATAATAAGAAGGACAGAAACATTTGTCACTCATAATCATCACAATATTATCCCAATGTCTCCAAAGAGGCTACCGCTTCTACCATTGCTAAAATTGAATCGTTCCAAACAACCCTCAACCATAAACGACAACAATCTATTATATCACCAGCTATCCTAAAGTGAGTTGCCAAACCAGAACCAACATTAAACTACAAGGATTCGAGATAAGCAACGAAGACACAAAACCTTAATCCATCCCAAACTCCCAACAAATTAGACCAACTCCTGAAGTTGCCAAAAACATATTACAGCAGACCATCATAAATTCCCTTTCATACACAGACAAATTTCATTTCTAATTACATCTACCATTACTTCGATTTCGGAACAGCACGAAAGATTAAAGACGAGTATGTATCAAATTACCTGGGTGAGCTGATTGTGTGGCCAACCCAACAGGAATCTCCTTCTGCAATATAAACCATAATACCAAAAATCAATAAAACCCACTATTTTTTTACAAAAATCACAAGCATAAATTAACTAAATTTGAAAAAGTTTAAAACTTTGGCAGTAATTTATCATTAAAAAACAAATTAAAACAAGGGAATTAAAAAGAAACATATTTCTTGCACAAAACAATTAAAACAAAATGAAAGGGTCTTAATTAAATTTGAAAAAGCTAACAACTTTGACAGAAATATATCATCAAATAAACAAATTACAACAAGGGGATTAAACAGAAACATATTTCTTACCCAAAACAATTAAAAAAAAAAAGGGGTCAAATTAAAAACTAAAATATTCAAAGGAGAAGAAGAAGAAAAGGAGATATACCTTGGTAGTGTAAACTTTGTCGCCATTGTCGTTGATGTAAAACTGAAGATACATCTTTTTCTTTTCTTATTATATTATATAAATTTGCACTGTTATTTCTGCTTAAACTGCAATTACAAACAACAAAAAAATACCCAATAAATAAAATTATTATGTAATTAGAAAATAATAAAATGAATTGGAATGTTGAAGAGAAGAGAGGAGAGAGAAAGGAGCCGAAGAAGAAGAAGCAGCAGCTCTGTTACCTGACTGAGTCGACTCTTTTGCGTAAAGGAGAAGGAGAAATCAAAAGCCCTAATAATTCTGGGTTTATGGTAAAGAGTGTTTATATAGAGTATCTTGTCGGGTCTTTTTTATGGGCCGGGTTGATGTTATTACAACTTGACCCATCTTATAAAGAAATTGAGACTAAAAGGATCGTTAAAAGAAATATCGGGTCGGGTCATTAGTTGGGACTAGGGACCCTGTATGGTTTGAGCCGTTTTGCACGGGATTTCTAATCATAAACTCAACCTCTCGAGTATTAGGGGCTCGATAAGTCTCAACACTAGAACGATTAGATGATATTCTTTGAGTTATTCCGATGATAATCATAAAAATGACCATTTGGAAATTGGAATCATCATATCAATGACATACGGAGTAATTAAAAGATGAGCATTCGGTATATGTCGAAAGTGAACACTTGAGCATCTATCAAATGTTTCACTTATGGATGTTCTTTGTGTTATTCCGATGATAAATATATGAATCTGAGCATTTTTGTAATTATAGGCCGTAAGTCTAAAGTGCTACAGATTGAAGACTACAAATACAATTCAGAGTAGTCTTGTAAAACAGTAAAACAAACATAAAGAGATCCGAGCCAAATAAGCCTCGACTTAGGCTCAAGCCTAGCCCAGTTTGAGTAGTTCTTGTCGAGCCAGCCTTGTGACCAAACCATTTCCGTATGTTGTTGGGTTCTAACAAGTTCACAACTTCTCGTCGTTTCTGATTATCTCTAAATTGATTCAAGAGAACAAGATTAAATTCATTAATGTCCAATAAACTGTAGTGAACTTTTAACTTCAGGGAGAAGAATAGCCCTTCTATGGTGCATTGTTCACCCGACATGAAATAACAGTAAGCGCACGCACCATGAGAAACCATTTCTGCTGCAGTAGTATAAACTACATAAATAAGCGCAAACAAATGATGAACCCTTGAAATTTATAAACATCATATATTATAACGCGTTTCCGTCAAGAAAACGTATGTATGTAACAAGTCACAACTGATAACTCAACACACACCAATGCCGCTTGAGTGACCCTCACTCAGACTTTGAGGTTCACTTGTTTCTGTAACAAAGGTACACTAATACATACTCGTATGCAAGACACCAAGATAGAGTAGTCTTGGAAATCAGAACGCAGCCCATCCTGCTGCATTGCTCTTTGTTGCCCCTGATCCAGCTTGTGAAGGAAGATTCCGCTGCAGGTTTTACATGACGGAAAATGAGCACATGAATCCAATTTCCAGCTTTGAGATGAATAAACATTAGTATTATAGAAATGTGTCACTAATCATACATTTAGCAATACAAAAAGTTTCTTGGTTTCAACAAAACGAAAATATTGGTGAAGTGTCACTAGATACGTCCTCCAGGCCAATGGCTCTATTACCCATTTACCAATTACGAAATGTACTGCAATCTACATGTGAATAAGTCTCACTATCAGAAATAGCATTCTTCAGCAGCGCAAAAGCTCTGACTAAGAAAACAAGAAACTTCAACTCAACAGTTCTGGCACTTCTACTTTAGCACCAGTCCCAAATACTCAGCACTCAAACATGAGGACGGCCAGTTGCACAGTTCAACTGAAGCCCAAGAAACAAAGAATTCACAAAATCATCAAGTCCCACACCAGTACATGTATCAAGTCAAGACAACTCTAGCCTAATCCAAGTTCACAGATCAGATGTGTGTTCTTCAGGACACAAGGTTTAAGTTGTTTCAACGAAATTGAATATGTTTTACACACAAGGATAATAGCAGATAGAATGGGTGGCTCTGGATCAAGGGGCAATAGAATGTTTCACACCCATAAAGAGAACACCGAGAATAGAGAAAAATGTGGATTGCGAATTCAACACAGAGAGCACTATTCTCATATATCAGAGAACTTTTGGTCTACAGTCTACACTGTATTATATCTTCTGAACTAAGGTTGTGTAAATAAAACGAGACATATAGAAATGGTGCAAACAAGGAGCATCAGTCTATACGCTTAAGAACCTACCTCAAGTTGAGAAAAATCTGAAAGAGGATCCACAGCAGGTCTTGCACTTTCCTTCGGACCTTTGAGACTAGACGTAATCCTCGCAGCTACAGGATCATTTGGAGGTGGCGGGAGGGGTGTACGGATCTTTCCAGATCCACTTGGAGGTGGAGCAAGGCTCAAAATTTTGGGGTTACCAGCAATAGAAAGGCCCCCAGGTTTTACAGCAGAAAGCATACCCGCCCCACCTGCTGGTTTGTGCTTCACATTAATCCGTATGGTTTCACCTTCCTGTAATGACAAGTTCTATAAATCAGTACACTCAAGAGACAATGATGATGAAAAGTATTCAAATGGGGCACTCCCAAAGGCCAAAGCACAAAAGTACCGTACACAGTATATGTACTGATCTCAGCATGAATGAATAGTAATACGACAAGTTCACGAAGTAGAAGAACGCTACAAAGATAGTCAGTTAAAGGGCAACACAATTAATTTACACAAAGGTAGAAGTTTCAGTTCTACAAGGAGGGGAAGGGCCGAAGGCGATGTGAATTGACTACATTCAGAGTCATGGTTCACTGCTTTCTACAAGTTTTTGATCTCAAGGAAGATCTACCAACTGCAGCACATAAAATTAGAACCAACGGCAATAACAACTTATTCATACGAGATTGAATCGGGCTCGCAATTTTGTGGATTCAGATATCAGTAAGTCACCAGATTTCATATCGAAACAGACACAGCGAAATAATCATCGTCAACCTAAACTCTTATCTGAGGCCTGTCAAAACTGCAAGTGATTCTCGGTGAGGGAGACATCCTTTACCTGTTATCTCCCTGCCCTATCCACTGTCTCCCTCCAAGACTCAAAACAATTGTGAAAACACAGTGCTTTATAATAGCTTTCACTAACAGCACCAATGTACACAACAAACACATATCACAAAATATCTCACAGCACCCAAAGATCAAAGCAATCTAAGGCTCCTGCATGTAACAGTAAAGGTACTGTATCCACATTATGATCAAGCTCAAACGCCACATCCCTCGACTAACTTCACCAATCAACAAGATCGTGTAATAAATCGACTAACACCTGCACCATAACACACCAAAATTCAAAATTCAGAACTCACCTTATGCCATCCTATATCCTTCACTATCACAAAGATCTGCAGACAAAGACCCCCCTGTACCCGCCCGGACACAGTTAAACCTAATCAAACTCGATCAACTACATTCATTAGGAACATACAAAAATACCTTCGTAAGATCTGCATAAACCTTATCAAAGTAATGCATGTAACATATCTTGCTGGCCGAAAAAAAAGAAAAAGGAAAAAAAAAGGAGGTGGTAAGAAAGAAACTACTCCGTATGAAATACAATTCAAGATGCGAAGTTCAATCTTTCACAACACACGATCAATATCTACATCACAACCACAAAACTCGTCCAACTCAGGAACACAAACAGCTTCTTCACTTCAAAGTTCGCACCAATCACCCTCCAGCTAAACCTAATCAAGCAAGTACACAATAACTATTCTCCCAATTCTCGATCAAGGGCATTCCCTAGAGAAGGACAGTAAACACAACCAACACCAATGTCATGCTCAAACACATGATCCATCAACTCATATTACACTAGAAAATTGTCTGTACGATGACATGAAGAATCAAAATCGCATTTGTTAATCACTCACATTTTAGATAAATTGGACGGCTTAGGAGGTAAATACTAAATGCACTCTGACATTACACACGGTCTACTAGCATGCAATCCACACCTACACCATAACACATAATTCAACACCCCTCAAAACACTCTCACTCGGTCAGTAACATCACTAAAGGATCAAAACCGCCCTTGAATCACTCGCCAGCTACAATGCGACATTGCACACAATCTAGGCAACTACTATCTACACCTACACTAGCACGCAATCTACAGCTACACCATAACACATAATTCAACACCCTCACTCCGTCAGTACCATCACTACAGACTCAAAATCGCCCTTGAAAATCACTCGCCAGCTACAATGCTGTCATTGCACACAAACTACGCGACTACACCTACATCATAACACGCGATCTACACCAACACGGCTACACCTCACATCATCCTTGCTCAGCCACTACTATCACTAAAACTGACATTAGCCTTCTAAATCACGCAACCATCTAAAACCTAAATCAAGTTTACGCAATCTAATATCATTCGATCAAACAGCATTTCTAATCAAAATCAAACTCAATAAAAAGATCAACACAATACACAAATATTTCAAAATCATATTAACAAGCACATAAATAATTCCAAATCAAGCGCATTTTAATCATATGAAATAGAATTCCGCCATACTTTTAACCGGTGATTAACAGCAGGATGAATATCAATATGTCCGTCTTCGCCGCCACGGCTTTCACCATTAGTAGCGTCTTTATCACTCTCCCTCATAACATGCTTCTCATGATCGGACAACGCGACATTAAAATCGAACGCCTCATTCCGCTCGGCGAACCCTAGCCCGACGAACGCGTGTTTCCCGCGGCCGTCCTCGATCTTGAGCACAAAATACCGGCTCGAATCTAACGCCGGCTCGACAGACTGGTCGCGCTGCCCCGGCGCGACGGAGCAGGCGGCGAAGAGGTCGCCGGAGGACGGGTCTTCGAGGCGGATCTCGGCGCGTGTTCTACACGACACCACCCGAAGCCGGCCGGACCAGATCTTGTCGGACTGAAGCCACTCGCCGCACTTATACCCGCCGGAAGTCGACCGCGGCGGGATTTTGAAGACGGAGACCTCGCGGACGACCAATAGCGTATGCTCGAATGACTCGTCGTCGTCGTCCGGCGTAAATGCGGCGGCGGATGCGGCGGAGGAAGATGTTGGTTCCGCCATTGTTAAGATGTTTTGTTTTTTCGGAGGAGGAGAGAGAAAATGGGGGATAAAAGCGCGGTGTTTGTTTTTTTGCGGGTTGGTCAACGGTCAATGTTACGTTTGTTGGGTGGTTACTGGTTTAGTGGAAGAAGAGTGGGGGAGATTTTGCAATTGGATGGCTTCTAGATCAAGATTCCAATTTAGAGAGATGTCTGAAATCTGAAATCTGAAATCTGAAATCTGATCTATTAAAATTCGTAGAGCACACTCTTACACGTGCAGACGTCCACCTAGTACTCGTAGTCGTAGCTAAGGTGTTGTAATCGTAACTCCGACCGTGTACCAAATTTTTTCTGTTACCTTAAACGCCCTATTCTGAAATCGAAACCAAGTCTCCTAACTTGCTACTACACGTCTACACCCCACGTTAACGATATTACGTGCCCGTTATACCACAAAGGCTCCCGAGTCTCGCCTTTGGAGAGGGGAATTGACACTGTCAAATGTCAATATTACCATGACATGTGAAAATTTTGAGAAGATTGAATTTGGTTTTTTGGACCAACTTCCCTCTGATCTTTCAAGTTAAAACCAATTATGTACAGCGACATACGTTGCACCAGAAATTGAGAAATGCGAAATAAGCCTACTTGGGTACAAAATTGCAAATGCTGATGAAGATTACCTGTACACAATGTGTCAGACCCAGAACTAAATTGGGACCTAAGGAATTATAGAATTGACACACACTAATACCAGAAGCATCGACGGGAATGGTTGAACAGAAGTTCTACTGGTACTCGGGCTTCAGAACCCAGAATGAACCGCTGGGGCGTTTCTCTAATGCAGCGATCTCTTTCAGGAGGCTTTTAAACAGAGGCAAATCGTTTGAAGGGATTCTGTTTTTGAAATGTTCCACTATGGTGGCAGAACTCGTACTTCCGCCTCTTTGTTGGATGAACGTGCAAATTTGACGGATCAAAACTTCAGGCGGAACTCCACCGAGATTCTGAGATGGCCTAGAAGGTCCAGCCTCATTGGTCCTTGCCGTACTGGAAGAGCTGGTATACAAACCAAACTGATGCTCAAGTCCATCACCAACTGCTGTCGCTTGGTTCCCATGAATTCTTGCCAGCAAGTCAGTAGAGGATAAAGCCTTGCCGGAAGCAGCTCCTGCTGCCAAACCATTTGTACCATGTTTTGATGCACATGCCTCTGATGCAGATTTGTTAACCAACTGCGAATTCACGGTTGATCCAAACTTCCTGCGAATAGATGATGGTGCACCAGCAGCCCCAGATTTTCCTGTCCAAGTTGGAATAGAAATACTCTCCTTGCTTCTAAGCATTCGTGACTGGCGGAGGGCTTCAGCGGCCCTCTGAGCAACTTGGGAAGCCTGTTCGTCAAGCCTTATTTTGTCATCATCGTGTGCATCCATTATAGCATCGTGATTCACAGCACTCTGGAGAAGCCAAGGTAACAGGAAACAATGTTATTGTGACCAAGCAGGACAGTAGATATATAATGTATATAAACAAGGAATCAGTGGGATGTGGCGATTCACAATGTATATGCCAAACATCAAACTCTAATTTGGGGGCCCAAGACTTCCTGGGAATAATAAGACGGCAAAAGTTTCCGAAATCTTACATGTATTCCGTGTGCATCAAAGAGACTCTTTAAGAAATGTGTTTCATCATTCTTCTGTACGCCAGTTTCGTCAGTACCTCTATCCTCATCTTCAACCCGCTGCAAACCATCTCCTTCAGTCAGCATGGTGCCATTTGCATATGCCGCAGCTGATGTTGAGCACTGCTGCTTTTGCTGGTCATCTGTTTCAGTGCCAACAACATTTACTTGCTCAGATAACTGACCAAAGATGCTTGAAGTTTCAGTTGATCCAGCATGTTCCTCGTCCGTAAGAATAAACAGGTCCTTTAAATCTCTGGCTTTAAAGAACCTTCGCTGCTGTGGATTCTTTAATATCTTGTTGGTCAAAAAATGCTTGTAGATCTGCCTATGATACACTTTTTCCTCTATGGTTCCACGCGTAATTAATCTGTATACTGTTACATCACGTCGCTGACCAATACGCCAAGCACGCTCCCTAGCCTGTTACAAACATTCGATAGTCAGAGATTACAGATCTGAGAGCTTCCCTTGGGCAACCAAAAATAATCACCCACAGAAAGAGCAATAGAAAAAGTACTACATCTCATTGGAATAAAATAACTGAAACACCTCAAACTCAAGATATTTCATCAAAGTAAGAACAGAATGTATTAATTAAGCTTGAGAAACTGACCTGCATGTCTGTTGAGGGATTCCAGTCTGGGTCAAAGATGATAACTCTATTTGCACCAGTTAGATTTGTCCCCAAACCACCAACTTTAGTAGTTAGTATGAAAATGAACACATCATCCGAATTATTGAACTCATCTATTAAGGCCATTCTATGTTTCACAGCAGTGTGACCATCCATTCTCCTGTAGCTGTACTCATTAGCAATAAGAAAACTCTCTAGAATATCAAGCATCTGCTGAGTTTGCGTGAAAAGCAGCACTCGATGACCCTGCTCTTTCCACGTCTTCAATACTTGGGTGACAACTTTCATTTTACCGCTCCGTTCAGGATTACCATAGTCAGGATTATCTGAACTGTGCTCTCTCTCTAGAAGATCTGGGTGGTTGCATATCTTGCGCATCACATCAATCCCATAAAGAGAATTTCTACTCCCGTCAAATATCTGCTCAACCTCAGAACTCGCGAGGAAAGCTCTATAAGTTGAACGCTGCTCAGGTGTTAGACTACAGAAAAGAACATGCTCAGTCTTCTTTGGAAGACTTGCATTTACATCAGCCTTCATACGCCGCAGTAAATAAGGCATTATCAGATCACGCAAGACAACTGCACACCTGTGCAATGAGAAGACAAGCGTTACCCAAACATTTTACAGATATCGCTCACAAAGTCACAAGTCACAATTTGACAACTTAACTACCCAAAAGACCAGCTATTCCAAAACCATCAGCACACAGGTTAATGCAGTTCTCATCAAAATAAAATAAAGAAACAAATATTAGGGTAACATCAGTCAGCGCCTCTTTCAAAATGAAATGATTCAACAAAGAATCAGCAAGAGCCACAACATCGTCACAATTGAAAGAGTGCAATACCATACACAGCAACGTATATACCTGTAAGCCGTAGATACTTGTAAGGGAGAAGCATTAGCGTAACCTCCGACCTGTATGGGCACTGCAAACTCTGCTTCAAATACAGGCAAAACGCCTAACTTTCCAGGGAAGACAAAGTCGAACAACGACCAAAGTTCAGACAATTTGTTCTGAATCGGTGCACCAGTCATTATGATACGATGAATAGTCTGCAGCTGCTTACACACAATAGTAACTTCTGCATTAGGGTTCCTGATACGATGGCCTTCATCCAGCACTGCATAGCCCCATTCAATATTCAGTAGTTTCTCACCGAGAATACGAAGTTGCTCGTATGTTGTGATAAGCAAACCAGAGTCTGATTTCAAAACCCTGTT
>JBBYHQ010331038.1:0-14228 GCA_038382645.1 Spergularia azorica
ATTCTACGTAAATACTTTCATTCCACACCCAAAACTTGAATTATTTGAATTTAGAGCATTATTTAAAAAAAAAGTTCAATTATCTTCCTATTGAGTTTGATATTACTTATAAATTTACATTTTTGACTTTGGAGTTCAGTACTTCTCAATGATGGTTGGTTTAAATATTTCTCTGATCCATGTATGACTATAGTGTTGATGATTCTCCCTCGACCAGCAAGGTTTTACCACAGTGGTTGGAAGTTTACCTCTCAAGGAACGGTATAAGCCACCCATTGAGGCTAGCGTGGTTTTTTTTTGCCGATTTTGGGACTTACCATAGGCCTTTGGCTCAAATATGGCAAAATTCTTGATATTACTTGTAGGAGACGGCTTCCACAAAGGTGCGAGCCATTTTTGTTACGTGGCCATTTGGGGGTGAAAAACCATGGACCATACAGCTCGGTTTCGTTGATTTAGACCTCTTTTTATAAAACTAGACAAGTGGTCTTTAAACTTCAACGTGAATAGCTTTGGACTACCCTTGTTGGATATCAGGCTTATTTTCGTTGTTAAGGATTAAATGCTTTCGGCGCCCATTGAGGTTGTCATCGTTTTTTTGCCGATATTGGGACTTCGCATAGTTTTTTTGCTCTAATTTTTTTTGCTCAAACTCATAGTATGAAACCTAGGGGCTTTCACACAAGTTTGAGTCATTTTTATTTCGGGGCAATTTTGGACCAAAAACCGTGAATTATATACTTTAATTTTGGCTTATTTTGACAAAAAAATTTAAAGTGGTCAAAAGCTCTCAAAACTTCCCCATGGACAGCCGTGGAGAACCCTTAGTGGATATGAGGGCTGATTTCCCTTTTAGGGAAGTGCTAATGTGCTATTAACGTTTGTCGGCATATGCACCCGCTGAGGTTATTATGTGTTTTTTCTATTTTGGGACTTACTAATAGGTTTCTAGCTCGAATATTTTGCTAAAACATGTAATATGACCCGTAGGGGCTCTTACAAAATTATGGCCCGTTTTTCTTCAAGGCAATTCAGGTTTGAAAACCATGGATTATATACTTTGATTTTGGCTAGTTTTTGTCATTTCTTTAAAAGTGAAAAAATGTTCACGAAAGTCCACCGCGAACAGTGTGGGATTACCTATTTTGGATAAGCTGGTTTAGTTCTAGTTAGGGAAGTTCTTTAATCGTCTTCAACACACGTCAACCGTCGAAACTATCGTGCGTGTTTTACTGATTTGGAGATTTACCATAGGTTTGTTGACTCTACAATTTTATTAGCTAAAGAACACATAATATGACTCGTATGAACTTTCACAAAAATTTGAGCCGTTTTTTCTCTTGACCTATCACGTAGGTACTCTCTAGGGAAGATTTGGTACTCGGCGGTCCTCCAATAATTTCTAGTCGTCGTGTTTTCTTCCGAGCCAGCCAAGGCCCAATACCTCTTTATTTTCACGGCCCAATAAGCCATTATTTTCACTAGACAGGCCCATAAAATCTTACCGAAGAACATAAATTTGAGGGTTCTTGATTTCCAATAGAAAGAAAAAACCTTGCAGTTTACTTTCACTCACAAAAAATTACCCCAGTAAATTAATTTTACTAAATTACATACGAAACCATGGAAAACGAAACCAAGAAAACAGCAACAGTAGTTGCACGGTACACCATTGATGATTTATTAGCTCTTCGTAAGCTTTACGGTTGCGACGTTCTTCACGACAATTCGCCTTTGGTTACGGCCATGATGGAAGCTCGTCACCACTGTTGTCCCCCTGGTGGAATTGATTCTGTTCGGTTTCGCTACGGCCTTGATCACGCTGTTGATCCTAGGGTCCAACATTCTTTGCAGGAATCTCAACTAGCTCTTTACAATGCGTAAGTTAGTATATTTCTTTTGCATATATGACGATTCTTGTTAGTCGATATTAACCTATTTTGGTACAAGAGTTTATTTCTTGTTATTGTCGCTAATTGTGTTTTTAAAATAGAATTTAACGTGTGTTTTTGTTCATGATTTAAGTTAAGTTCTTGAATTTGAATGTTATACGAAATTGAAATCGATTTGTACAAACTACGTAGCAAATTTTACGTAGATTTTGTTCGTTGTTACACAATTCAAATGTATATATGAAGTTATATTGTTTTCGTCTATGAAGGAGGATGCGGGATAAGGAGATTATGGAGATGAATAGGAAGTGTCTTGATATGTTAATGGCACGAGGACCGTACGTTTTCTTCTTCTTCTTCTTCTTCTTCTTCTTCTGTAATTTCTTTGAATCTTTTTTCGTGGTATAAATTTGTTTAGTTTCGATTATTTCAAATCACGATTCATGTTAGCCCCGACTTTTTATCAATCGCCCACGCAATTGTTCTTACTTGTTTCAATGCCTCTATTGTCGTCTTAATTGAATCATTTTGGTTGTGTTAATTCAAGAGAGAAAGTTCGTGTCGTGTCTGATTTTCATACATATATTTTTACGAAACAAATTGGTTTTCGGATAACAATGTATGTCGTAGAAAATTTTAGGGCAAAGTTAGAAAGATATGGAACGAAACTCGTTATCTTTCGTTAAAGTGTGTTTGTGAGTCGATTTTACCTACGAGTAATTAGTTTAATTACGTGATTCAAGTGTAGTCGGATTAGTGACATTTTGGGTATGTTGTTCAGTCTCCTACAAGGATACGCAGACAATCTTCTGGAACCAGACAGAGAGGAACGATGTAGGAATACCATTAAAATGTGGGAGAATTTCGGAGCAACGATTTATTGACAAACAGATTATTTCTGTGCATCAATGGCTTTAGCATACTTCAATGCCAAGTTTCATAATGTTCGTACCTCTGTTTCGAAATCTTTTTCCTAAAATTTCTTCCTGTTTTAATCTGTTTTTGGCACAAACTTTAGCTTATCATTCACTCTTCTCGTTCGTAGTACGGGTACCCCCTTTATATACTTGAAGAAGTTCTAGGAACACAAGAAAGAGCAATCAATACAAAACTGTGGACTCATTGCAACTTCATTGCTCGGCCTGTCGATGGCTCTCCTCGTCGCTTATTCTTTGCTGAATTGTGCAATGGTGTTCTCCTGACCTTCTGCTGCATTCTGAATGGTAGGTCTTTTGCTTCGGTATCTATGTTCAACGATAATGTTAAAGGTGTAATGCTCAGACACGTGATAATTGACGATAATTGACTACTTATTTGGAACTCATACACGTACCAAAGAAAAATTATAGCATAATTTAAAACCATATGGGGTTGCATTTGCATTATATTATTTGGCAAAGTTTGACTAGCTTGCTTGTTACGATATTTGAATGATGCATAGTAATGAATACTTACTGTTTGTGTAGACATTACAAGCACTGTAGCTGGCTGCGAAATTTGCAGCAAAGGGTTCCTGCATCCTAGAGAAGGGGGGTATCTGTGTAATTTCAGTGGCGCCCTCAAAGAGCTTGATAGTTCGATTGATGTACTAATACGAGGATAGTCAACCCGTACATGTCAATTGGCTGCATTGGCGCAAGTGGTGGAGTGCACTGTAAAGAGCAAGCGTAAACAATTGAAGATTTGAAGCGAAGAAACGAGTAAAATTAGTTGAAGTTGTATTATATACGGTGTATGTGTTTAGGAGTCCCGAACAGACCACTTTATCATTCTGTTCTTTTGTAATGAAATGATCGAGTTTAATGTTAACAGTTTAAAGCAACGGATGAGTATATTTTTGTTTTGCAACGATCATCTCATTAATCATACTCCTAACAAGTTTTGGGGAATAATGCCAGGAAGTCAAACGATGATTTCAGGGTTAAGCCGGGAATCTTGTGAACCTTATTAAACAAAGAAGATTTTTTCAGGCTTAAGATTCTACTTGAAATGGGGCCCATGCCAGCATTTGATCAGATCAAGTCCCCACCATTTCAGCCGTTGGATGAAGACTTCCATCTTCATTGAATGTCCCCTTGATGTCAACTGATGATCTAACTGATTGTGATCTTAGATGATCATGTCTTGTGTCTCCCCTAAAGTGTCGAATTTATGAGCACTCAATTGAGTCGCTATGGAATTTTGTCGAGGTCACACTTAATCACTGTACTGTAATGGTAGACATCTGTTACACTTTGTAATCCTACTTGAATGACGCCTTATGACGGTCCGAAAATTACTGAAGAGAGGGTCTAAGTTCACATCATAGAAAAACAATGTTGTCGCTAGATGACATTCAGGTTTTCGATTTCAGCATAAAAATTAGACTTTCTCTTGATGATTACTTATCTTAGCTGATAATGATAGGTGCATCTTTACTACAATATGGTCCAATATAGTGGACAGATAGAATAGGCTAATAATTCATATAGTGCACAAATTCATGGCATGTATAATAAGTTGATAGATTATCATTCATTTAATCCCCCAAAAGACGTCAAATTTTGTTACTAATTTGTGCTATAAAAAGAGTGTCTACATAGAACTTAACGATATGACATATACCGTATACAATACGTGATTTAGTGCAAAATTTCCGTAGCTAATTAGTAGCCTACTATTACTGTATGTATATGGGGGAGATTCCTAAGAAGATGCTTTATGAAAAGAAATGGGAATAATACAAGGCTTAAACCAATAGAATATTTCCTTAAGATTTAAGGCAAGTTCTTACAACAAAACATTTGATAATGCTCTTAGAAAGTCAGTTCAGTAGGTAAGAAAGAAAAAGCAGCAAAAAGCTCTTACAAAGTTCTCTTAATCTCTTAAATTAAGGGGAAAAACAAAAGTTTATGATCATTATTATGAAGTAATCACCCAACTATTTGCTGCAACAAAGGTGTTTCTCATCTTTATACTTAGATTTTTAAGGACCCATTTTCTGATAATAATCTGTCCCACCTCAATCCCCTCTTGATCACCATGTTCATGGTCCACCAAAAAAAAGTTTAGAATGATATCTTCTACATGAAGATATCTTTATGGATTAACCCCCAGCAATACCTGTCTGTCAGTCTACTTGTACCTCCATAAAAGGTACAGTATCATTCTGCAGTGGACGTTAGTTTGCTCACTGGTAAAGTCGTTGAAGGTGGTACCCATAGCCAAAAGTCGGAAACTCGTTTGCATCAATATTGCCCTTTTGCGGCCAAAGAGAAAATCAAGGACACCATCATTCTGTGTGTAGAATTGTCTTGGATGTTTTCCACTTCTTCTGGTGTGTTTCTTCATCTATCATGTCAGATGGACATTTGAGATTGATTGTCTTGCTTAGCTTGATATTGAGCTGGTTTGCTTCTTTGGAGGTCGGTATAAGTCATCCAAGGCAGAAAATTAATCAGTATTTTCGGTTTGATGAGAAGTCTGACAGTTGGGTACCTGTAGAACTGCCTTATGATCTTGTTACCTGTGTCAATGATAACTGTACTGTTGTTGGTTCAATCCGCGAAAAGAGAAAGGATAGAACAGGAGGCGTAAAAGATAAGTATGATGGAAAGAAAGCACAGCAGACTTACAGAAAGCTGTTACCTTCAAGGAAGCGCGTTTCTTTAACCAAAATGTCTGAGACATCATTATGGATCACTGGCGAAAGCGGGTCTATCTATGAGAGATTCTGGAATGGTGTTCACTGGGTGACTGCCCCTCATGATTTGCCTTCATCTGCAGGACCTGCAACATCTGTGTTTATTGTCAGTCAGACAATTCTGGCTCTTTCTGAAGCAGGGTACATTTATCAGGTAAAAACTTCTGTGCATCAGCTTTCTGAGACAAGTATCTGGTTCAGGTACGTGTCCAAGTGTCGGATTTGGCCAGTTATTGGAAAAAATAAACCATGTTTTTGGCCTGAAGGAAGTACAAGTGTCCATACCCACGTGGCCACGTCCGACTAGGGTAGGAAATAATGAAGAGTCCGAGCAACATAGGATGTACTAGACTAAAATTGGCTATTAAAAATCCAACAATTCTCCGCTAATTCTATTATGAAAAAGTAACAGTCGTCCCATTTATAATCACTGGTTTCATGTGTAAAATGTATCAATTTCAGATGCAGTTGACCGAAAACTCACAAGTATTTTGGAAGGAGTTCCCACCAATAGTTGACCACAATGCAATCAGTGAGCAAAGACACAGTGTACTGAAATCTGGATTTGTCACAAATGATGGGGAGTGAGTTGTTAGATTTTGTTGTTGTTAATCCCAATTAAGAATAATCGTCTTCCTGATCGAAAACTTACCAAGTTGAATCATTGATGACTCTGCGCTATCCCAGGAGAATTTACTTCTGCACCCAGAATGGGTCACTAATAGAACTTGCTGAGGTTGATCCTCCAAGGTGAGCATCAGAAACTGTTTCGAAGAGGCGTTACATTCAAGAGTTTTAATGAATGTAAAGTTTCTTTTATCCACAGTTCAAGTAGACCTCTACTTTAAGCTGGGTTCATAGAAGAAGTCAAGAAGTGGAAACATTTCTTACTTTTGATTTCTGTTTACAAACAGGTGGGTAAATCATGGGCAGCCGCCAGGCGCAGATGTAGCAGCAATATCTGATGCTGGTACAATTAGACAGAATCTTGTTTTCACAATCAGGTGAGCACATTCTACACAGCATCATCATAGATAAACCAAGCAGAGCAAAGTTAAAGTTACCTTTCTGTAAAAGAAAATTAGCAAAATCGAGTTCTAGACTACAGAGAACATGAGCTGACGTTTTTCTGCCATAGTTCGGCAGGTGAACTGTATGAGCATGACAAAAGTGCAAAACCACCATGGAAGAAGCACATAAGGAAAGAAGGACCGAAAGAAGATACTTCCTTATTGCCGTCAAGAGCTTGCACTGCTCACGGTCTAGCAGGAACTTCTTCAATCTCACTATTTCTGATAACCAAGGTGCAGTTACAGGAAATGATGCATAACAGTTGACTAAATGATCAATCAAGTATTCAACACAGTTTCTTGTTCTAATTTGTTACCTAATCATGCAGACTGGTAACTTAATTGAAAGGCGTTTGTACCAGAGGAAGTGGAAATGGATATTACATGGAAGTTCAGATGATCAGCTGCTGACATCAATCACCCCGATTCTACTGGATGAAGCAAATGAGAAATATTCATTGTTTCTAACAACCGCTGCAGGCTCAACTCTGGAATACGTTATAACAAAACAGGCAGGTAAACTGTTAAACAGAATTAACTATCTTACTGCAAAGTGCAAACCTGACTATGCTAAGACAACAATGCCATATCCAATGCGCATAACAAGAAATAGCGTGAAATGAACAGAGCAGATCAGGAAAGCTACAAGAAAGAAGCCATAATTTTGAAAGGGAAAACAAACAAAAAAAAAAAAAGCTGTCTTTGCATCAGCTGCCCTTTTGGATGCAAAGCTGTTGTTTTTATAGCTCTTTCATAAGTTAGTGTAACGATAACCTGTATAATCTCCATGGCCTGACAGGAGTGACTCAAGAGAACGAAATAGGAGAGGTATGGGTGAATCATCTGCACCCACCTCATGCAAAAGTAGCAAGAGGTATAGCAGGCACACCATATCAGTTTGGTAGAATGTTCTTCACACTAGACGATGGCAGGCTTGCAGAACTTCATCTATCAGCTTATAAAGGCGAAAATTCGGGACCAGATGATCAAGTTAACATCCGGAAAAGAGGGTTGCTCAAGTATGTTTGGTCTGTACTGGATGCACCCGAGACTGAAGGATGGAACACAGAGTATTGCACAGAAGAACGCGGACCCTTTAACTGCATGATGGGAGTAAAGGAAGAAACAAAAGATTTTGCCAGCGCAAGGACTGTAACAAGAAGGCAGAAGGGAATGCCACATACATACTTGATTCCAAACTCCTCAGGTGTTAATCTAGGAAAAATTGAGGAAGAACACAAGGTGTCCGAACAATTGATTAACAGTAACTTTCGCTTGAGAGTGATGCAAGGAGGCAGATCATTTTTTCAGGTAACAAATAGTGGCCTGACTTTTGAGTTTCTTTACAACAGTGAAATTGGAATGTGGTTGCTCCATGAGCACTCAACGCCAATTCAAGGAGCCGTTGGAAGCTACAACGGAAGTCTGTTCTTCGTTGACATCCATGGAACTCTTCTAATCAGAGAGAGGAGCAACAATGAGCTGCAATGGATAAACTGTACTGCTATGAAGAGAGGTAGACAGATAATCAGTGGCCCTCCATGGGACATGATACACGGCACAACAAACAAAAACACACCAAGCAATGCCCTTTACTTTGTCAGCAAGAATGGAAGGCTACTTCAATTCACTGTAAGTTTTGAATCACCACGAACTAAATGACTACAGCTAGCAAAATCTTTACCTGGACCATGATTATTGTTTAGATCAAGCTAATGTCCTAGTTTCTTTATGTTGTGCATCAAAGAAAAAAAATCTTCTTTTCTGAAGTTCGAATTTGTAACTTAAAGGACAATCTTGCTTAGGTTGCCCACAAAAAATTCAAATGGAAGGACTGCAAAAACCCCGGAAATGCAAAGGTCGCAAGTATAGTGGATCAGGAAGTGTTAAGGGACAAAATAGTCTTTGTCACTGGAAGAAATGGGCAGTTATATCAGTATAACACACTGTATGGGCAATGGCATGAGCATTATCAGTCTCAGCATCTGATTCTTTCAAGATTACCCGGGACAGCAATGAGGCAATCAAGACTCTCTTCAAAAGGCTCTCTCTTCATGTTTTCAGAAGATGGAGGACTGGTTGAGTATCACTGGAACTCATTGGACGGATGGATGTGGGTTGAGCACGGGACACCACATGGAGCAGTCAGTTTCATTGGAGCAACAGGTCCAAGTTTCGAAGGTCATCAGTTGTTTTTGGTTGGCTCAGACGGGAAGGTCTATCTAAGGTACTTCGATTCTGGGGAATGGAAATGGAAGGACTATGGTTATCCAGATTCAGAAAATGCATCTGGTGAGCAAGAAAGACAGACAGATTCAAAGCACCAGAACAAAGGCATTTGTGTTCATGCAGGCGACTCTGATGACAAGACTAGCAGAAATTGTGATCCTAAGGTGACCTTCAGATGAGTTTATTGGTTTATTCTCACGTAATGAACTGAAAAGTGAAAGCTGAGCCGGTTAATCTTATGCAGGTGTCGTCTACAAGGCCAATCCCCTCTGCAGAAGATAAAGTTATCTTTGAGCTTAATGATGGCAGAGTAAGTGAAAAATCTTCTGACCTAATGTTTCACCATTCAGTGCATCCTGAATTCCTGAATATGAATCCAGAATCTTTACTTGTCGTGATTTATTTCTCTAACAGTCTAAGACTTTAAATGTTAACGAAAAAATTGCACAAGAACAGGAAAGGCTCAACATTTATAATCGCAATTGGAAACAAGAAAACATCAGCTTCATGGTTCAATCATACTTGATAACAGATCAAATTTAATAGTCCTATGTTTGAGTGTGCCTAATTATCAGACATGTTGACCAGCATAAAAAGATGCTATTCTTTCATATATCATTGTTAAATGCTGACAATCATCACAACAGTTGGCAGAAATGTACCGTGTCAGAGACTCTGATTGGATATGGTCAAAGATCATAGCTACTCCCACAAGCTTATGCAGTGCAAGTTACTGGGCTGCTGCAGCATCCTGAAGCTCAGTGAGCGCACCTAGCAGATGAAAGAGTACCATAAAGATTTTCAACAAAACACAACAATGATGCTCAGAAGTTAGACATATTGACATATACAGATGTTCAGAATGATTTTAGGAAGCACAACTACAGATTCTCGGAGACGTTCCCATTCAACACTGTAAAATCAATGTACATGGTAGATGTAAATGTAACAGCAAGAAGATGAAATTTCAAGCCTGAGTTACTCAGAGAAATGTAACTTTAGTACATGTAACTCAAAGATATAGATAGATGTATATGCACTAACTGCAACATGTACCACAATGCATCAGTTAAGTCTTACATGATCAGAGTAACATTCTACATTATAAGCAGTATGTTTCAGATACTTGAACTCTACTTTTAATATCCATAAGCTATCAGTATATTTGATGCTACTGCATGTCAGTATGACATTGTTTCCAACCAAATACGTCTTTGTAAACGAGGATACCTAAATTCTCCAATTACTATAGTCTTTCAATGATGGATAAGAAAGAATATTTGGAGCTCCTCTTCCAAAAGGTTGCACGAATATTAAACTACAAAAACATAACTTTCTTATAAGACACGTTAAGGCATGCCACAAAATCGGTTGCTCTATCAACTTCTCGGTCACAAAGCAACAAAACGCAATTCTAACAAAACAAACAAACATGCATCCATCTCCATCAATCATTTCCCAACATTACATCATCAAATATCAATCTAAATGAATTGAAATCCCAAAGGACAAATAAATCATGTTTCGTATCCCTAAATCAAGTAAAAAAGAACACAAGCTTTCACTTGTAAGGCAGAACAAGAGCTTTTAATCATACCAAAGTGCCTAAACATGTGCAATTAGAGAGAGCTTAATCCAAAAGATTAAGATTACGTGTAAACAAGAGTTTATCCATCAAAAATTATGCATCCATCTATCACTCTCAAATGAATAGTCAATGAAAAAATGAGGTAATCTAAACCAATAAGTTACAACTTGTGGGACTTGCTTTGTTATTTCTCACAAGTCAAGCTTCTTGTTCCTTGTATACTTGTTATTATTATTATTCTCCTCCTAATCTTCTAATCTTTGCCTTAATACTTTGTCAATTTCTCCAAACCTTTGGATTTTTATTAAACCTTTGGATTTTTATTTATTTAACACATTTAATAACAAGATCACCTTCTCTCTCTCTCTCTCTCTCTCTCTCTCTTTCTCCTCTCCAAATCAATTTAACAAAAATTTGTCCCTTCCCTTCCAAACCAAGACAAAAGAGATAGAAGAAAACCCACAAAAATCCCCAAAAAAAAAAAAAATCAACATCTTCATATTATCATCATCTCATTTCATATCATATTCTTCTTCTTCTTCTCATCTTGTTTGGTGTTGTTCAATGAAAGAACCACAAGGGCTACCATTCAACAACCTACCAAAAGACATAATCTTTGACATTTTTTCAAGGATTCCATTAAAATTCCTATACCAACTTAGGTGTGTAAGCAAGAATTGGAAATTTTTGATTCATTTAAACCCAGAATTCAGAGGATTCTACCATCAAAAACACAAAACAAGCCCAAACTTGCTCTTCACGCTACAAAACACTGAAAACCCATCAACCCAATTGTCTTCCTACTACATTGATGGAACCCAACTTGATCAATTTTCCACCATTTTCCCACAACCTTTAACTACAATCCTCACTTGCCATGGCATTCTCTGCCTCATATCAAATACAAAACTTCTTCTATACGATCCCATCATCAAGAGGGTCACAATCCTCCCAAACCCAACCAGTTTCAGCTCAACTTACAGCTGGGCATTCGGGTTTTCGCCGTCTCATAACATATTCAAACTCCTCAGATTCTACACCATTGAAAAATTCGACAACTTTCATTATTGCCAGGTGAAGGAGGTAATGTGTGAGATCATCAGCACCCAAAGTTCACAACTTGGGTTGAGTATTCAACAAGATTGGAGATATATTGGGAAATGCCCATTTGATATATTGGCTAGGAAATACTATGCATACGTAAATGGGAAGTTTTACTGGCTAATTGCGGAAAAGAAATACAACCCAGGAGAATGTATAAAGATCATGTCTTTTGATCTGGAAACAGAGAATTTTGGTATGGTATGTTTCCCAAGAACATATTCAAATAGATCAATTGAATGTTTAGATTTAGTAGAAATTAAGGATAAATTGTGTTTAACTGATAGATTACCATGGGAGTCAACTATGATTGTTTGGATGATGGTAAAAGAAGAAGATGGTTTTACTGATTTTTGGGTAAAAATGTATGAAATTGATCTTATGGGTATTGTTCATCATGATGTTAAAATTTTGGGACATTTGGGTAAATTTAAGGTTAATAATAATGATGGTAAATGTGAGAGTGAAGGTGAAGGTGAAATTTTTATGAAAATTGGGGAAGAAAGTTTTGGGTTGTATGAGCTTGAAAGTGGGGAATTTAGGGAATTAGCAGGTCAGGGAATAATCAGCAGCAGCAGCATGCAAGGATTGAATCTGGAATTGATGATTCACAGGAAGCTTCTGTTATAAGTTTTTAGAGCTATGTAACTAGTTGTTCTACATTCTATTTTTGGGAAGCTTTTTGTTTGCTATAGAACTTGTTCAATTTTTCATTATTTTCGGATAAGAAAATACAGAAATGTTAGAGAGGAGAAAGAAAAGAAATTGAGAAAGAGGGTTTTTTTTTTGTTGTAGGGCTATTGTGCCACGTGTAATATGGTCACAAAGTTAATCTCAAGAGATAAATTTTTGACCCTCAAAAAAAAAAAAAAAGAGATAATTTTTTATTTTGGTTTTTTTTACTCAAATGTAATAATACTACTATGGTGCTGAGAATACTGTGTACTTTCTACATTTGGTAATCTGTTCATCAGAAATGCAGTTTTTACTATGTCATTCTGTGAATATCCATTGTAGAATTGCTGTTTGTTCTTGATACAGTAGACAATACTACGTAATCGAAGCATTCAATAGATACCAGGTAATCGATGACAAAGGACGAGAGGAGTGAAATGTTCACTGGTTGAATTCAATCACTCCCACGCGCGTGATATGGTCGAGTACAACCGTGAAACTGATGCTAAATGAATATGTGACATGTTTCAGCACCAGATATTGAGCCTTGCATGTCTTATGAACATTCTCTTACTCAAAGGGGGGCTTCATATTTAATCTTCAAGCCACATTTACGCTTACAATTATTGAGATATATGTTCGAAATCCCCCAATCCCCACCCAACTGTATTAAGATGATTTGCCCCAGGTTGAAATTACACTACAAGGGAAATTGAGCGAAAGCAACAGAAGTAGACAAGGTCTTGCAGATTAAATTGAATAAGTCACGGTAATTTCACACAGATAAAAAGTATATAGAACTCAGCATCAAAATGTCGTAGACTAAGAAAGTTGGAAGATCTTCAATGCAGCTAGAACTAAGTTAATACAATACACATCAAATAACCAAATATTCAGCTCAATGCCCGTCACTGATATCAAAAAACGCATTAACAAACTCATTCTTCAACCCACAGAAGGGATCAGCACAGCAACCAGGAACCAACAGGCTAGTACCTCCTCCGAGCAGGACTCCTTGACCTGTGAACCCCAGATAAGCTAAATCGTAAGTGATATATAAGCGAAAGAACGACTCAAAACAGTTTGACCCGGAAAGCAGATAACGAACTGAGAAGGGAAGCCAAATGGCAGACAAGAAGGGACGATACAAACTTCATCCCCACTTAATGCAGAATAAATATGACTCCGAAGTGAACACAACCTATGAATATTGTCAACTACAACACCGAGATTTTCATGCATATAACAGATTTAAAACACTCAAAACTCGCCTTGCTACAGTAATCCAAACATAACTTACCCCCTCCCTAAAGGAGGAGGGTTCTTTGTCCAGGCTGCAAAACTATTTTTCTTCATAAGAACTTATGCAAAAATTCACGTCAAAGTGTCTCTAGACAATCATCAGGAATACGATACTAATAACCCTACCCCCTCCCTGTTTTTTTCTCACACCATTACAGACGAGCAAACTCATTCAAAAGGCAAAGCCACGAGGACAAAAATGTCGTAAATTATCCAATAGAAATGTTGCAGAGATCTGAGTCATCTGACAATTACAGCAAAAAGTACGAAGTACAAACCTCCTCGCGTTGCCCCTCCTCCTGCATGGGCCATTGCAGAAAGCCCAATCAACACTTATTGTCTGCTCAAGCATAGTAGTCCCATTCATCAGCGTTATCGCATCCTGTGCCTCCTCGAACCGCTCGTACTCAATCAGAGCATAACCCTGAAAGTAGATTTCCCATCAATCAGTCTTGTATTAGAAAAATATGCAAAAACAACAGAACGAAATTGGAACATCAAATTCGAGATAATTTACTTGTATACACACAAGAAAAGAGAAAGCTTCCTATAAGTAAAACAGTAGCAGGTAGCTAGTGTCCACTTAAAGCAACAGTTGAATTTGACATGAAGGTGATAGAGGATGAGTAGGACTAGTCTAGAATAGAACATTCTAGAACTAGGGTTAGGGTTCCTATTGTACTATATAT
>JBBYHQ010331072.1:0-14221 GCA_038382645.1 Spergularia azorica
GATGGTGAACCAACGCTGCCACTGGTTGATACAGACTGACCTGAAACAGCTGTACCCCATGATCGGGTAACTCCTTTAGGGTTCTTGTCCCCATCTTCTTGGAAATTTCCGTTTATCATTCTTCTTCCTAAAATAAAAAAAAATATAAATAAATCATTCAAGCTAGCAGTCTGTTGAAGAGTTCAGTGTAGGGAAAGCGAACGGGTCACAATGTAGAACAAGCCAAATTCATGTTGCTCTATTACCAGTTTTGGCATACAGGGCAAACATTACAGAGGTTGGTAACGACAACCTAATATATCCTATTTCTTAACTAAAGTTTCTTAAGGAAATTAGTCATGCATCAAGACATCTGAAGTACAAACGTCTAACTGGGAGATGCTGCTGCCTCTAAAAACATGGGCCCTAAACAGATATCCTGATAAGCAAAGACAGAAAACGCAAGTTATCTGCTAGTAAATATGGGTATTACCAGTCACTAAATAACAACCAATACAACTTTTGATGACTACAACAATTAAAGCACTTTTTCTCCTACTAGCATCTCTTCTTACTCACTGCCACCGCACAATGAATACTACTATTGGTGGTTACAAGTACAACAGTCTCAAAAACAAAATATTCAGTTTCTGCAGTTTCCTAACAGTTTTAACATGACGCCATATAAATGATTTGATGCCTCAACCTAGTATTTACTTCGTGTCATATAGTTGAGGCACTTCCAATACCCCGAATCACATCCTACTTCTGGATTGCCATGTCTCCAACCACGATATAAACGTATTTACACATGAAGAAACTGTTACACGTATATCATCCTTCTATTACAGCTTAGCTAGAGTTCATGACATATATCGTCTTCAAACAATAGTCATGCCTGGGCAACAATGGGCAAACCAATGCCAATATTTTGCAAAAACAATTGCAAACACTCGATTGGCAACACGTGTTTAGCAAATTCTTATCTTCGAAAACCTCACTAATCTCGAAAACCTCACTAATCTCAACCTTTTAGCCGAAACATACTCCCAATCGAAACGTCACTATGTCATGACCATACCAGGGCAGAATTAGGGGTTTCTAAACTATTTCATTACATAAATGGTCAAACAATATGTCAATTCAATTGTAAATTGATAGAATTCTCATAATATGAAAATGAATTATATAATCATGTCACTACCATTAGTAAATGCAAGTATCTTCCTAAACAAGCAACGGTATTCTCATTGAGCAATTCATCTTCACGTGGTATTCCGCAATTCACGCTAGATTAACAAGCCTAATTACACAATAAAAATTAAAAATTAACCCACAATCGTTCATAACCTAAATTCAATTCACACCCTAACATGCCAAAATTAATCAAAAACCAATCATACGATTAATTAATCAAGAAATTAAGATAAACCCTAACATTCCACCCAAATATATTCATAAACCCACAAAAACTTAAGCATAATTATACAGTAAAAACTGTTGAATAACGAATTTTACCTATTGAAATTAATAATTAGGGGTAAAATCGCAGATTTACAGCATCATTTCCCAAATTCGTAAAGGTAGTGGTGGGGCCGGTGCAGGCAAGGGCGGCAGCTAAGGATATCGGCTCCGGCGGGAGGGAAGGTGGTTGGCGGTGGTGCGATGGCGGTGGCCACGGTGGAGGTTAGGGTGGTGCTTGGTGGTTGCGTGAAGAGGAAAAGAAAAAGAAGCGGACAAAGGAGAGGAAGAGTAGGTAGTGAAAGAAAGTAATAATTTGGGGGTTTTTATGAGTTTTTAGATTTTGATTTTAATTATTAATTTTTTTGTGTTCATTGAAATTGGCCAATTTGATTCTAAATTGTATGATTCTTTTTTTAATGGTTGGATATTAGCTATAGTGTAATGCTCGATTGATTTTGTAATTACTTAGGTCAATTTCGAAAAGGTGTACATTTCGTAGGACGGTTGGAAATTAGGAGCAAAATGAAGAGTGTAAAATCAAATCCGACAACACTTGATAACATCACAAGTAATGGATAGTAGATGCGAATCATTGTATAGATGAACTTTATACTTTCATTGCCGTTATCAGGAAAACGGGGATATACTCGCCTCCTGATAATTCGCTCATAAAATAGTATTAGCCCATTTTCGTGATGTTATAAATGAAAGGACAAAATGACATTTTTATCCAACCAAATTTTTCATTCTCGATGCAGTTATAACTTTTCCGGAGAGCGTCTCCAGCAACCCATTAATTCCGGCGAGTCCGGCGACTACCTTCTTTCGCCGATCCCCTCCGACAATTACCCTCTTATGGGATCTCCTCGAGCGGCCTCTACATAGACATTTTATATGATTAACACAAATTCTATCGTGAGGCGGTCTCATGCAAAGTCACTGTTACTTTCCAAAGTCACCCTATTTCAAAAGTAACATGTTAATTTATCAAAAGTAACTCATTAATTGTTTTCATACGATGAAACGGTCTTACCGTGGAATTACTGTTTTACCAACATGTTTTTATTTTATTTTTGTTGTTTGTTAGGGAATCGTTTCGGTCGGTGCCATGAAACTAGTTCATGGGGAGAAACATAACGAACACAGAGGAATTTATCAGACACGATTCATTGTTTCGTGTTTCTCAATCGTTCGTACAAGGTTTCTCATTGATTTCATCAATATTACATCCTATTTATACTATGTACAAAGTAGATGTCTTACCGTCTAAGTAATACAACATTCCTAAATACAATTTACCATATATCTACTTTGTACATATTCACAATATTCCGATATATACGATATTACCATAACTTCGTATATGGTAATATTCTGACCATATTACTGCATAACATCTCTCGATATTATCTCGTAATATCGTCACCTTCCATATTTCCTATTATTGTTGTTATTAACAAGATAATTTATAAAATAAAAATAATTAAAACTAATGAACGGTGTAGATCACGTTCTAACATGATGGACGATAGATATGAAGGCAGTTATGGTACTTTGTGTTGCTCATCCAAAACCATAAAAATATACAATCAAGACTTACTTGTATATATTGGGTTCCGCTAACGCCAAAGAACAAAAACACCAACAAAACGCGTGGTAATAAAGCATATCAACGCCGTATTGATAGAAACATCTAAACATTCGTTTATAGAACGGCACGTAGCAAACAAAAGGCCAAATCACCTAAGGAAATATCAAATCAAGACATGTTAATCGTGTAAACCCCCCCCCCCCCAAATTATGCCAACATGATACACACCCTAGAGTGTAGAACTTGAAAGGTCAATTTAAGTTTATATAGAGTCAGACACTCACACATACACATAACACACTCATGTTAAAGCACCAAAACTAAAGCTGATGTTCTTCCAAAGCAAAGTGCATACCCTCGGCCCCCATGTTGGAAAGATCCGTTTCCATGTGCCATTTTTCCCTATTTTACTAATCTTCAGCTCCACCAGTGTTTTTTATTTACTGATCTTTTGGATTGAATAGTAGCGTAATAGACAAGTATTAAAAATTTGTGATTGGTTGATGAGTTTGTCCCCTAAATTGGGGGATTTCAGCAAATTGGGCTCATGTTTCAATGAATTTTCAACAAGCCATTTGTTGGGTATTGGGCTTTGTAGCTTGGGCTATCCATATTCAAGGACAAAATGGGCATTTATGGCTTCAAATTATGCTAAAGTTTTGATCTTTGAGATGTGGGTTTGCTGTTGTTGTTGGGAAACACTGCCCAAAATAGCAGCACTAGCAGAGCAGAGAGCAGCAGCAGCAGTAGCAGCAGTAGCAGCAGCAGGGGTACCAGAAGCATGTTTTTTCTGATTAGTTCTGTATAATTTACTCTAAGTCTACCACATAATTTACACTGTCATAAAGTTTCAATCTTTGATAATATTATTATTACTATTATTATTATTATTATTATTATTTGCATTTTTGTAATTTATATGTATGTTGATCCATGTTCTTGTTGTTTTAGTTTGATTTTGAGATTTTTGCTCTTGATCAAATTTGGTTGATGGGGAAAATTCTGTGTTTATATTAGCTGTAAAGCTGGTTTAATTTTGAGTTAGAATTAAAGTAAAATAAAAAAAAGAGTATGGATTCTGGGTTTTACTCAGTTGATGAGTTTCATTTGGATTCTAAGTGGTTGGTTGATCCAAATCAGCTCTTTGTTGGTCCAAAGATTGGGGAAGGTGCTCATGCTAAAGTTTATGAGGGAAAGTAAGTCTGCTAATTTCTTTCTTCTTTTATGTGATTTTATTATGCTTTTGATTTTTCCTTTTTGGGGGTGTGTTCTTGCTGTGTGATTTCTATGTGGATAAGATTTTGTGTATGTTGGACTGTTGGAGCTGAGTTGCTTGAGTAGAGTGAAATTGTTTCCAAAAATATGTTGGTGTGCTTTTGAAGTGTCCGATTTTTTCCCCAATTTGGAAGGAACATGTAAAATTGGTTCAATCATTTCATTCTGGGAGTATAATATGTTTAAATGTATACTGCACAATTGAGCTTTGGGTATAGAATCAAAATGTAGCACTTTCTTGTGAAATTTGACTTTTAAATGGGGTGGTGGTGGTGGGGGAGTAGATAGATATGATCTTCTCGAGTAAGTTAATGGTGTCTATTGTTCACTGATTATAAAGGTTGTGAATGGCATCTTTACGCGGTAGTTGTAATGCGGTGTCTTCAGGTATAAGAACAACAATGTTGCTATTAAGATTGTACATAGAGGAGACACACCGGATGAAATTGTTAAAAGAGAGGGGCGTTTTGCGAGGGAAGTTGCAATGTTGTCCAGAGTTCAGCACAAGAACTTGGTGAAGGTACTTGTCACTCCCTAGTCCCTACCACTACTGCTTATGATGTAAAGATGTTGGAGTTCGAATTTGTACTTATATATAATCTTGGTGGATTTTAAAGTAAGTTTTAGCATTTTGTGATCTTCCCCACAGTTTATTGGTGCCTGCAAAGAGCCTGTCATGGTGATTGTCACTGAGCTCTTGCTTGGTGGAACACTTCGTAAATATTTGTTGAACATGCGGCCAAAATGTTTGGATAGACGAGTGGCCGTAGGTTTTGCCTTAGATATTGCTCGTGCAATGGAGTGCCTACATGCTCATGGAATCATACATCGAGATTTAAAGCCAGGTATTGCCACTTATTCTTTCCATCTTGGTACCCGTTTTACTAGCACCAGGTTCATATAAGTTGCCAATATGGCTGACGGTTGTTTGACAGTAAAACATGTGAAATTCATGATTACTATGGTGTTGATGGTTTCTGATTATCATGAGAGGAGCTATAATGATTGAGATTTCTTTCTGACAAATGTTCTTAAATTTTTTCTGAGATTGTGGAGTTGTGGACAGCTGAACAGGCTCGACTACAACTGCAGTTCTTCTCATTTTTGTCCATTCTTATTTAAAAGTGTTTATGGATTCTTTATTCTGATTGGAGTGATTAATAATGATACTCTAGCTATATGGTGAACCATTGCGAGTATCGTAGTCTACTCTAAGTCCTCTATCTAAAGTCTGAACCTCTTGTTAGTAAAAAGTGAAAGCACAGACTTCCTTTAGCTGTAAGGCAAGTTAGTGCTGCCGCTCTCCCTCCATGGCTGATATCCAAAGTAGGTAGTCCTTGTCATAAAACGACTTATGATCAAATGCTTGCTAGGGTCTTCTCATCTACGTTCGGAAGGCAGAACTAAGGATTAAATTGCTAGAATGCTATAATTACCCCACCCCCCCCCCCCCATTTGAAAACAATGTGTAAAAGTTGCTCGCGTTCGCTGTGTGCTGTACGAAGGGATTGACATTATATGTCCCGGCTTTATATATTTTCTGTTTCTTGCAGAATTTGTGATGTTGAAATGTCAGAAAACATTAGTGATAGTGACTGTTGAAATTAAAAGTGCTAGCATTTGATTTAATGAGGTGTTATGGACTTTGTGGTCCTTCCAAATAGCTGATGATGGTGGTGGTTAGTGCGCTAGTTAATTAGTAATTACTACAGCTTTGAAGATGATGTACTGCATAAAACGTCTCAGTTATTGACAATGTTTCTGCTATCTATTGCAGAAAACTTACTTCTGACAGAAGATCACAGAACAATAAAACTTGCTGACTTTGGTTTAGCAAGGGAAGAGACATTAACAGAGATGATGACTGCAGAGACAGGAACATATCGGTGGATGGCTCCTGAGGTGCCTTACTAAGACACTGCTAAATACTTTTTCGAGAAAATTTCTGATAAAATTAATAAAAAGTATATAGAAGAAAATGTAGAATGTGGACTAACGTTGAGTGAGGTACATGAGGGTAAAGAAAGAAAGAGGGAGAAATCAATGTTACAAGTGTAAAGGTTTGCCTGTTTGCTGATTTTTTTCTTTGCATCTTCCCCTCGGCAGCTGTACAGTACTGTTACTTTGAGGCAAGGGGAAAAAAAACATTTCAACCACAAAGGTTAATGCTTATAGCTTCGCAATTGTTTTGTGGGAACTGGTGCATAACAAGCAGCCATTTGAAGGCATGTCAAACCTCCAGGCAGCATATGCAGCAGCTTTCAAGGTATGTTTGCTTTAACTCTAAGAGCTTTTGTCTTCTTGTGTAATTTG
The DNA here is from genome assembly GCA_038382645.1 of Spergularia azorica. NCBI lineage: Eukaryota > Viridiplantae > Streptophyta > Magnoliopsida > Caryophyllales > Caryophyllaceae > Spergularia > Spergularia azorica. Next base: position 6,623 of record JBBYHQ010331072.1, read on the forward strand.
GTGAAATGATGATGAGACTTCAGTTGCACTCGTGGCCGATGCCTGTAGGGCTGTTTGTACTAAGTAAGAACAATAGGCCACCGAATGCATTTTAAATCATTGAATGTAATGTCGTCATACAATGTCCTATGTGGTAATGTACGTAATGGCTCGAGTAGCCTTCTTCTGTGTTGCTTTGCATTACCAAATCTCTTGGCAGTGTTCAAAGAATTGAAGTAGCCATCTCATTGCCGTCCCATTACTGTGATGTTATGGATATTTGAAGCCAATTTGAGTACCACTGATTGTACTTCTGTTTTATAGAAAAGATCCTGAAGAAAATGCCCTTCTCTTTCTCATCTCTATCGATACTAAGTCTGATTTCAACGCCTCCTTTTGAGTTTCTTTGGCTATTCAGAATGACATTTTCTTTTTTTATTGCAATTCAATTAATTTGAAATGTTTCTGTTATTAAATTATTAAAATTATATTTCCAACAGTTGATCATAGTGAGTTTTTGTTCTTTGTGATAATGCTGGTATGCCTTTCAACCTTTCCACAGAACGTCAGACCGAGTGCTGATGACCTTCCAGAGGATTTAGCTATGATCAAAACTTCATGTTGGAATGAGGATCCGCATGCTCGACCAAACTTCACACAGATAATACATATGCTCCTGCATTATCTTTCGACCTTTGCACCTCCTGAGCCAGCAATCCCTCCTCGGATATTTACTAGAGAAAACTCCATCCTTCCTCCGGAATCTCCAGGCACAAGCTCGTTGATGGCCAAAAAGGACAGCACAGGCGAAACTCCAAGGACACCGATGGAAAACAAGCCTAGGGGTTTTTTCTTTTGTCTTGACCAATGTTATTAGACTAGATCGGTAGATGAAACCCACTTTCTATAACCACCTGAAGGGGTCCTTCAGAAAGTGATGTGTAGCATAGCTCAGTGAATGATGATCTATTGTAATTTCATAAGAGCATTTCAATAAATGGTAAATGCTTGAAAATCTTCATTTATCCCTCGCGTATCTTATGTCGTGTGATCAGTTTCGTAGTTGGAATGCCTGACACAGTCAAACACTCAAACTGTGAGAAGAATCTGATAACAAGCTGTTTCTGCATTATCATAGAGTGTGGAATAGCTAAGATGAAATCAGGAGCATAAGAATCTATGGAATTGCTGACGCTTACTTTATGCATTTCTGATAGTCTTGCAAAGCTCAGGTTTCAGATGCTACATGATATATCCTGGTCATTATATTCCTGAAATGACGCGGCCTGCATTGTGTCCAAAACCGATAATGGCTAATCTGATTGCCTTGGAATCATGACTTTTTTTACCATCACTGCAACATGTATTGGTTCTCATGTTTCTGCAAAGTGCTGTAGGAGTGTCAGGCTTTCGGCACCAATATGGTGAATCTGCAAATAAGTATTCTGATTGTGTACAGGCTGTACAGCCTACAGGTTAAACACCAGATTTTACGCCTGTGTAACATTGCAAGAGACATCTGACCAAATGGGCAACTGGTTGTGTACATGTTGCAGAGATCCTGTGCACTAGGACTCTAGGAGACCAAGATGGTGTATCTGTACATAATCAAAGCCTGCAGTACAGTAGATAGTTAAGTAAATCGCGGTGCTGCAAATAACTTTTAACTGTTCAATGAAGAGGTTAACAGCCTTGACTGCTCAATGCAGCGGTTAACAGCCCTGACTGTACAATGCAGAGGTTAACAGCCATGACAATCCTTAAATCCATACTGTAATGACAGTAATGTTGAAACATATGTAGCTCAGTCAGACTGCTGATCGGATAGTGTATGTCAACTGTGAGTTATGATGGAGGAAAGATCTGTACCACAGGAAAAGGTGCAGAAAAAGAAAATCAACATTATTCTCCTCAGATCGAACACATCCCACTGAAATCCTGGCAGCAGGCCGCAGGCAATCAGGAGGACAAAGAAACGTTATCAGCAAGATATTTATGCTGAAGGGCAAGTTATCAGCAAAATATCTCTTTTTCACAAGCTGTCAAAGATTTTCTTAGAAGGTTAATGGTAATGAGCGCCTCGCCTTGTCGGTATTCTATATTAGTAACAGTTTTACATATTGACACATGTATATTACTCGTAACAGTGCAGGGCACAAGTTAGAAAACCGGATTATTAAATAGACGCGTCAAGGACTGTAGCTGTATAAGATATAATGTGAATCGATTGCGGTGGTTAAAATGATTTTCTTTCCATAGTTTCGCATTTGCGAGATTATGTTGTCCATATTCTGCAAGATAATTACGCGTATCATGCATCTAACATCTCGTAACGCCTCCTTATCCAAAGAACTCTTAAAGATTTAATCACCACAATAATCATAGTATCATACCAAAGCAAGGTGAAAATAAAAACTTGATAAAGAAGCTAAGAAAGAGAGATGATTGGAGCGTTACAAGACGCATTGGTAGCAGCCGTGCTTTTCTTATTGATGTCACCGGGGGCGGTGGTGCAATTCCCGGCCGATGATAAGCCAATCGATTTCGGAACCCGAAGAACAAGCTGCTTATCCGTCATTGTGCACACAATCTTCTACTTCTTCCTATGCTGGGGTTTCATGTATGTCTTACCTCCCATAAGTATTTCTGCTGGTAAGAACGACTAAATAAAAGTTTGGTTTAATAATTTCTTGTAATTTTTTTTCTCTATTAGGTTAACTTCGTAGTCAAATCAAAGTCGATACTCGAAGATTATTATACTGATTCTAATGTAATGTAATTAGTTTGATTCATTTGATTGATTTTTTATTTCGAACGTACAATTGTTTTCGTTAGGGTTTTGAATTAGAGATTAGAGAAAATTCTCGTGTAAAGATTCGATCTATATGTGACTAATGGTCACTAATATTAATACAGTGTTGCTCTTTGAGATAATAGGAAAGGATAGATTACATTATCATGTGATTAGTCTGATTACAATGGTAAAGATATGATTATAATTGTTAGAATGTATGATATTTTTCTGTCTACAAATTATACTCTTACCCTGTATAATGTAATGTGCTACACAAAAGTTTTTGAATACGTCGCTACATAACATGAACATCACGCTTTTGAGAAGGTGCCTTTGAAAATTCTCTAAGAAGGTAAGATATCCGCAAACACAATCTTTTGTTTAGGAGACATAGTGCAATGCTCCAATAGTACAAAATGGAATATGATTAGTGGTCTTTTACCAAAAGAAAATACCTAAATTCTCAAATTGCCCTTTCAATTAAAGACTAGTATTCTATACATAAAATCTTTGTCAAGTGTTTCTAGATGATATGATCGATATTGATTCCTCTTGTGGAATATATAGTCTGTACCAAATAAAAAATTGTGTAAAATTCACTTAAAACGGATAAATAGTAGTATCTCGTTTAATTGTTTTGAAAATCGAACATTTAGGCTTATAAAGTGAACTCGATATCTTGTGTTTTCTAATGTTTCTAGCCGAATTTGACTGCACATCAACATTGCACCATCTTTTCCCTGTCCATATCTATGACCTTTTATCTTGTCAATAACCCAAAATGGCATTGGATGCGAACTTTAGTCACGTCTTTCTTATCCTAGAAGCTAAGGAAATACAATCACAGTGCTACTTTATGCGAGCTTATAAAAACCTGGCTTCTCTATGCAAATATGCATAACTTATAACATTATCGAGTTTAGAAGTATTATTACTACTTAGGTACAATAATAATAGTGAAGTTATGGCCTTCGTTTTCAAAGAAAGACCATTTTACACTGAATCCTACAGAGGTGGTGACTACCAGGATCATGGTCGCGGTCACACGCACCATGATCCATTGGGTCGCGACCAACACTACCACTGTCATGACCGTGATCATTACGGCTACCAGAAGCCCGTCCGATCCGTCGGATTCGAGGGCAGCAGGATGATCAAGGTGGATGAAAATGTTGACAATGAAGCTGATGATTTCATCAAGGGAAGTCACAAGGGCTTTGAGCGTCGCAAGTGGATGACCTTCAGGAAGTGATCGCCCTCTAATTTGCATGAATGAAGAAATATATTGAGTTTATATTATGCACAATTTGCTTCTTGAATAAGCTAAGATAATTATTTATCTTCATGTGGGAAGAAGCTTAGCTAGATAATTACTACCTCAGTACCTCTGTTTTTAGTTGCAAAAAGTTTTGCATCAAAGTTGCATGTTAGACATATACGCTACTCATCAATATGTTACCAAGAGGTTAATTGGTCGAAATCCACTTGTTTCTTTTTCCCGAGTTTTAATTAAAGTATAATTTTATATATCGTCAATTGACATTGTATGCTCCAGAAATGAATATATACCAAAGAAATGAGCGAAAATTGCTAGATTACATAGGTTTTGATCTCTAGATTGATTAATAACTTTCTTGATCATGAGAAACATCAGCATCATTAAATCTCCTAGAAGACATGACATTGAACAAATTCCTAAGGCTATTTTTGCTCTCTTTTCTCTTCCTCAACACTCTATTGTTCTCACCAATCTTCTGCAAATCACACGACTCATAACCCAAAATTAACCCCGTCTCCAATCTTTTGGACACGGCCACAATCTCGTACGAGTCCCACAGAGACTCGTTAAATTTCCAATCCACCTTTTTTCCCGTATCCTCCTTACCCGTCAACTTGTTCATGGCCTCGAGTCTGAACCTCGAGGCCATGCCCTTAAAGTTCCTTCTCCGGACATCAAACTCACAAGTCGCAACCCTAGCGTTGTTGAAGTGGCTATGCCAAGCTTGCGCAACCGCCTTGTGAATTTCGTGTAGCTTTTTAGCCTCATCGGACCTCTTCTTGTCTTGTTTTTGCTCAAACGACTCAGCTTGTTTGTTACTCTTCTGTTTCATGTTTAGTTTTTCTTTTGTTGGTTCACTAGGAAAGGGCCTAAGGGGGCCATGTTATCAACATTAAACCAATATGAGCCTCTCATTTAGTAATCTAAATGGGTGAAGTATGCCTTAATTTATTTCTTAGCTTGTAAAATACGTGACTTGAGACATAAATATGTACATATATAAGCAGTGATTTTGGGTTTGTTTGGTAGTAGTTGTTGAAGCTTAGGCGGCTTATGAAATATGGATGAGAAATGTGAGATGTGAATGCTTCGACGTGTTTCACTTAGTAGCCCAACAGAAAACTTAATGAGCATGGACCATATCAACCGTAAAAATGGATGGAGGAGGGGGGGGGGGTGTGAGACTCTGATGCATGTCATCGACAATGACGACGTGCAAAAGTCGATTGGTACCCGAAAGACTCTTGAGGATATAGAAATAAACTAATCATGTTTCGTTCGGAGTAAGGATCGACTCCAAACTCCCCGAAGATGGCTCATGTCACAGATTGTCACTATCCTCGTAGCATTTCCAAAAACTCGTGTTTTTCTTTGTTCGAGTGAAAATGGTAGAATACCTTTGACTTATATTATGACTTAACTGTGACGTATGATAAACTTTTTATAGTGTTATATGCTGACCACAGCACATACAATGTTGAATAGTGACGTGTCATGACCGTTCGAGACCGAAGCCCCAGAGGTTTGGAACCCGGGCCTATCGATAACAAAATGCTTCATGTCCAATTATTTCAGTCAACACTTGACAGGGGTGGCAAACGGGTCGATCGGATCGGTTTCGGGTTTGATTTTGTCGGGTCAAGATGATCTTCGGGTCACAATTTGAAGACCTCAAACCCAGTTCCCGCCCAATTTCAAAACCACAAACCCCCAAATTAATTCTAGGGTTCCTCCCCAAAAAAAAAATCCCCAAAATCACACTCGAATTCACTGCATTTTCTCTCTCCTCCAAAATGAGCACTCCAATGGAGATCTCGATTTCAGTGCCCATTCCACCCGCCGAAGCCACCGAACTCGTCGGCGGCAGCAGTAGCAGCCAAAACGGCGTCGTTCATAAACCACATGTGTCTCCTTCTCCGATACTTCCGGAACAAGCTTCTTCCCCCGTCGTTCCTAAATCGCCAGCTGTTTCCCCTTCTTTCGCTGTCGCCGAAGACAAATTCCTCGTCTCAGGTTCACCCTTCTCTCTCTCTCTCTCCTACATTAACTTCAGCTAAATTGATTTTTTTTAATTGAGCTGATTTTTTTATTCATTTTTGAAACATTTAGTATTTTTGTTGTAATTTTCTAATTGTGATTGCAGTTGAAGTATGCTTGAAACCCTCGAGTACTGCTCGAATCGACGATATCCGAATATCTGTTGAAAGGTTCCTGTAATTTCCCACTTAGTTCGTTTCCTTAAATTTGGTAGTTTAATTGATTTTGTATTTGGGATTACCGTGGCATGTTTCTAGAATCTAGTTGATTAATCATTTTTCGAGGTTTTTAGTGTAATATGTGAATTAGAGGACCGGCTTTTTCGAGAGTCATACTACTAATCATTGGGATAGTAATAGATTGTTTGTGTTTACTAAAAGTGAGGTGAAATGGTGCTTGTAATTGCTTTTTTTAGTTACACTTGAGGTTCCTTAATCCATTGGTGAGTGCCATATTCGAACAAAGAAGGTTGTCGTCTTGTCGAGAGGTATTGATTGAGTTGCCTCTCACATTTGAGGGGAGATGCAAGAGACATAGAATCATAGATGGGAAGCAAAAGGACTAATGGGGCGGCAATTATTGGAGTCATTTTCGATTCAGGGTTCACGTGGCATGTGCCAATTGATGTTGTCTCAGAGTTATAGTTTCAATAGAAAATTAAAGTGTCGTTCTATTTTTAAGTAGAAGATTGAGGAGTATAGGTATTACCTATGTTGGGTCATTCAACAGCAGTTTCAATTTGCTCTGGACTAGGGTTAATGGTATGTACATCCAACCCCCTTGCCTCAGAGGCACTTGGGTTATGCTGTTGTATTGGTTTTACCTTTGGATCACTTCTTTTCAAAAATGTCGTTTAGATACGAAGTTGTGCTTACAGAATGAGATGAGGCAGCTAAATAGGGAAATCGAGCATATTAAGTAGTCTAAGGTTGATGCATTTACTCATTTAGTTATGCTTTGCAAGTTCATGTCTACAACTTCAGATTAATGCTTGTCATAGTATGTAGGAACTAGGAAGTGTGCCACGATTCAAATCTTTAAAACTTCTCTCTTCCGTAGAGGGGAATACTAAGCTTGGATTTCATCTATCCCTTTGTTTTGTCAGAATGCTTGAACAAAGGAGTTTGAGCTACACAAATGGTCCTATCGATGTTCCCATTGATGACCACTTTCTAGTAGAAAACGTGCAGCAGATTTGTATATGTGACACTGGTATGCTTCTTTTCATGCAAACTTAATGATTTTGTTGTTTTGATTTGTTGTGATATAATATATGTCTTTCTTGTTCCATTAGATGAATGGGTGGAGAATGGCCAGGTTCTCTTATTTTGGCAGGTCAAACCAGTTGTGCATGTGTATCAGGTACTTTGTGCTATAGTCATTCATGAACTTTAAGTATTTTGTGCTACATCGGAATTTTGAATGATATGAATACCTGTGGTTGATTTGCTAGCTTAGTGAGGAAGGCCCTTGTGAAGAAGTAGGAGGCGATGGACAACATTCTAGCTTT
>JBBYHQ010331081.1:0-14220 GCA_038382645.1 Spergularia azorica
AAAAAAAAAAGTTACGTCATGCATCATGTCAAACACATCATGTCTGTCTTATACACCAATCTGTATCATCAACCCTACCCACCTAGGATTTCCGAGGTCTACTCCTCGCTCTTTTTTACCCAAAACTCCGCACCTTAGAGATACGTCAATCCGTATCAACGACCCTAACTACTTAGGATCTTCGAGGCCCACCCCTCACTATTTTTTGCCCAAAGCTTGACAACTTAACAACACGTCAATCCGTATCATTCAATCCTAGCCACCTAGGATTTTTGAGGCCCACTCCTCACCCATTTTTTAACAATTCTGTACAACTTATGGAAATCCGAACCCTATAACTTGATTTTAGCCACCTAGGATCACCGAGGCCCACTCCTCGCTCAATTCACCATAGAATTTTTGCATCTCGTCCATACGTCTATCTGTATGCGTACACTTCACACACATTGCACTTGTTTCGATCTTAGCCACCTAGGATCATTGAGGCCCACTCCTCACCTCCTTCCTTTCCGTCGTTGAAGCCAACTCTTCACGACCGTTCGATCTCTAGGGGTAGCAAAATCCATGCACTATGTCTTGAACTCAAAAGCTTACATTGCACGAAAGCTAAAGGCGATGAGGACACGCATCACTACAATGAGGCTACCATCAACGACATCAACAATGAACGTTGTTTCCGAACTACGTTTGGTTTGATGCCACGCGCTAGTGGATACGTAGGCAGTCTTTCGAGACACAACCACAGGGCAAAAGATTTCATGCTTGTTTTCTTTACCTCCTTTCCATGTATAGCATAGATACCTCCAACCGATTAAAATTTCTCTTTTTCGCTGATGGAACAAATGAGCTTTTGGTTTACCATATTTCTCATGAGCATCCAACGACGAATCCTAGTCCATCTTACGTCACACGATCAATGACTGGAGGTAAAAATTTGTAACTACATACATGACTTCGATCCCTAACGATTGAATCCACTTTCTTTGGTAGCCCACAGAGCCTCCATGCCAATAGCCTTTTCATTTTCATCCTCATCTTCCTAGCTTGGGTAAAGGGTGTTGACTTGACCGAAACGGCAAGACTTAAAAAAGTGGAGCCACTAACTATAAATGTTGATAACTAACAAACGGCAAGACTTAAAAAGTGGAGCAAAAATGAAAAATGGCTAACAAAAAAAAAAAGACAAACTTCTGAAACTGGAGCCAGACTCTAACTGAAATATGTAACAAGTGCCACGAACAAGTGAAAACATCTCCCAATAGGGACAGAATTGAAAAGATCAAGCAAAATGTGTCTTTCAAACTGCTAACATGGTCAAGTTAGCACAATTGGGGGTAAAATGGGCCAGAGCCTTCATGCACATCCGTCATTTGTCACCCAAGCCAGCTACAAAAGCACCGAAAAAGTCCTCCTTGAGATCGTGCAAATCATGCTACTGCAATCGGTTGCACTTCTAATCAAGACCTTGGCATTTGTTGATTCACCGCGAGAGTTCTTCCGCACGACGGATAATAATCACGAAGGTAAGACATTAGGAATTTTGAGGATTGCTCATCAAGCTCACCATGCATGCATTCTCTGATTCTTTTCCCGTAGTGCTAAATGACATGGAAATCTGCACCCACGTTGTTAACCTACCCATTTGCAAATTTTGGCCGACGCATTGGTCTAAATTCCTCATTTTCCAGCCACATTACAAGCCATAACCCTTGGCCAGCCGCATCCAACTTGCCTTCAGAATTTATATCCCACTTGGTCCAACATCAAGGATTAAGACCCTGTTGAGCCAGCTACAACTACCGAACTCCACATTCCAAATCCTTGGACTTTTTCTTCCCTTCCCACGCATGTAATCTTTTGTCGACCCAAGACAAGAACGGTCGTCATCACGAGCAGCACGTCTCGTCCATTTGGAACCATCAGACATTGCGCCGTCGCAAACAATAAGCCTTGAGCCACCTCAAGCACCAAGCCGTGTGCCACCACATGCATACATTTGTGCCACCACAAGTGCAAAGCCTTGCTCTGCCGCAAGCCCGAAGATCATCCTCGAGCAGTGGGAATGTCACTATTCGCCATCACCAAAAGTTGGACAATCACAACTTTTACTCACCTTTTTCATCATTTTTTCTTTTGGGGGAAACCTCAAATTTCTTCCACAAAACTTACCATTTTCATCCTTTTTTTTTTTCTTTTGGGGAAACTTCAAATTTCTTGCACGAAATGTACCATGTCTTTCATCTTTTTTTTTTCCTTTTGGGGGAAGTCGGGGTACCCCCTTGCATTTTTTAGCATTTCACATCCGCATGTACCTCAAGTTTAGGTTGCATTACACTAAGTTGAATAACATCATCGCATTGCATTTCATAACATTGCATTACATTGTGTCAGTTACACTTGCACACCACATGCACAACCCTTTACACAAGCACTAGGCATCACTTGCTATTCATCACATGACATACATTTGCACACTACTTGCATAAACCATTGCATGAGAACTAGACATCACCCGCCCACCCACAAGACAAGATTCAATAGCCTGCCACTACTACTCTACAACCATTGGCACGACGAGGTCAAAAGAACACACCTCTGCCCCATGATCTCCCTGCTCGCACAAGAGTGAGACAAAGTACAAGACAAAGTACAACAAGCCACTAATCTCCAAGCATTGGCACCGCGAGGTCAATAGAACACACCTCTGCGCCACGATCTCCTTGCTCGCACAAAAGTGAGACAAAGTGCAACAAGAATTTTAAACATGCATAATCAACTGGCAAATTAGAGGTACAAGCGGCATCCAATTGCTCCATAATCTCCTCTTTCATGCAAGAATGGGGGCTCCCCTCGAAACTGTCAATCCAACAAAGACCAACTGAGATCACACACCTTCAAGTCATGTAACAGTCGCACCGACTGAGCATCTAGCAAAACTCTATATTTAACACCAACGGACCTAACTCCGTTACGATCAAGCAAACGTCAGACCCACTTTCGACATCTCTAGCAAATTACCATCAACAGCAGTGGACCTAATTCCACCATGATCAAGCAGCGTCGAACCCACTTTCGACATCTCAAGCAAAATATCATCAACAGCAGTGGACCTAACTCCACCGTGATCAAGGAGCAAAAACAAGCACAAGAAGCAAGCAACGGTCGCATTGGCCTTAGACATTGACATGATCACCAAATAACGTCACACCCACTTCCGATATTCAGAAGCCACTACAAGTACAACCAGCAAGTTCCATCATGCTATCCAACGGTCGCACCGACCATAAACATCTACCGCAGTCGCACTGACTATAAACAACATGTATGTCCTCTAATTGGTTGGCGAACCTCTAAAAACGCACCGGTGGTCTAATGGACCTTAAACGACCCTCCACGTGCATTCGCATCCCGTTTGCATGATTTACATACTTTGACTTTCGCCTTGTCCAAGCCTCAGTCAAAGTGGGGGCTTCTGTAGACACCTGCATTTGTCCCTACCCAAATGCCCGATGATGAAAGGACACTATACTGTGAACTGCGTCTACTTGCTCTACTATGTGAACCACCGTTGTCGTGAATCCGTTAGCAAATGCGTCTTCACCCAAAACAAGGCCAAAAACAACCATTTTCCTCCCTTTTTACACCTGACCTAACTCAGGAATGACCCGCGTGCCTAAACCGCCAAAAATCATCAACAAAACATGTTTTTGTACGTCATTTGCCCACCCAAATTCACATGTACAATACCCATGTCATAAGAAGGACAGAAATGCAATTTTGTATGGTGCGTCAAGGGGTCCAGGCGCACCTTCGCACGCGCACAGAGGCCTTGGCGCGGCACGCCCTGCGCCTGACGCGGCACCCCTGCGCCTGACGCGAGCAACCCTAGTGGCCGAAACCCTAGGTCTTCTCCACCACTATATATACAACCCTTTTCCACCTCATTTAACACCTTCACACACCATTTTCCACCCCGAATCTCTGCTCCTCTCTCCATTTCTCCACCACAAAACCCTAGCAACTCTACTCCAAAAAACCCTAGCAATGCAACACCAAAAATCCTAGGGCAACCTTACACTCTAGGACACCCCTAAACAATACACACAACACAAACGAAGCCCCTCTCAAACACCCACGTTCGAAGAGCAACGCATCGCTTCAAGAACACATCTAGCCCCTGCGACGCACACTAAGAATCAACGCAACGATCTCGAAGCATAGTAGAGCAAGTAGTGGATCGCGGACACACGTAAGTCTTGAGAGCACCCCCTCTTTTCTAAACTCATCTTTTTTACTTTATTCTCATCTTCTACCCCTTCTTTATGTGCGCAATTTATTGCTTACGACATAGATTTATATTTTGTCTAAACAAGATTAGATCTAAAACGAATTACATGAATCACGCCTAACACACATAGCGCAAAGCGCTTGGACAAATTGGTAGCTAGGGATCGTTAATCAATCTTAACGACGTTGCGACCTAAGATCTAGTTTATGTGCTAAATAACGGACTTAGCTAATTTACTAGGTTGTATATAACTTGTAAATGATTGTAACTTGCATGGCTAATTTCTCAACGACTTGTAAACGATAATTCAACTAGTAGAGGCCACTATACGCGGGCGGGGTTGGGTGTCTTATGGCTTCCCAACACGTACCGTCACCCCCGAACCCAGTCTGTCCGTAGGCTGCATATTGGTGTAGGGCACAATGCGCATCGTGTTCCTTACGTCCCTCGGTTTTGTCCCTTTCGGTAAACGATTCGCAAAAGTGTTTTGTACTTGGCACGACTCGCTACTCCTAGCGTTTATGCTCAATGGGTACAGACTCACCTAGCGTTTACGTAGTCCCTCGGTAACAAGGAACAAGATCGCATTGCATGGTTTCCAAACACCCCACAATTGTTTGGTGGCGACTCATATCCTAGTGCAATCATCGCACGACTCGCGCGTCCGTCGCTATAGAGACCATCCGTGGAATCTACAAGTACCACTCTCTCCCACTTATATAAAATTTCACTTCTTAAAACCCCTACAAAACACACCAAAACATCACCCTCTTCACAAAAAAGTTACCCTCTTCAACTTTTCTCACCGTCTTTACTTCTTCCAATGGTTGAATTCCGAGCAAACCATCATCTCCTTCCCTGATAAATTCCTTCTTGACCCTGTAAATTTCCATACTCTGTTTTCGTTCTATCTCGTATAAACTCTTTAAAGCTTAGTCTGCAATTTTTTTTGTTCATTTTATCCTTGTAATTTTGTAGCATGAAATCAAAAGTTATTGTTTGATTTTTTTTTAATAGTTAGAGAATTTTAGACTGAAATATGGGCATATCTAACTTTTTTGTTTTTTTGGTTTGTTCAATTATTCTGTTTGTATGATGAAGTATAATCGTGCAAATTTTTTTTTCTATTTTGGTGTCTATAACATTAAATTTTGAAATGAAATTATTTTAGGTAGCGTTTGGGAACTCGGAATTCATTTCATTTGCTTGAATTCAATTCTAGAAATTGAATTTTTGGATTTCAATTCCAAAATTATGTTTGGGTAACCTTAGAATTGAATTCATATACAACCACCTTTCCCTCGCCTCCTCCCTAACTGCCACATGTCACCAACCCAACTAGTATAGCAACCTAGCTGTCGCCGCTGGTTTGCCGTCACCGTCAATCGACCGCCTCTGCCACCGACCACGACGATATCTCTACCCAAATCCTCTACTTTATAATTGGATGTTGCAATTTTGGTGTTTGTGGCGGTTTGGGTGGAGGAAAGGGCAAACATGGGGACATCGGTGTTTGACCACTGGTAATCGGAGGTGGTGGATACGGCGGCTTGCGGGGCGGCACTTGACACATGGAAGTGGTATGGGAGGAGGGGAAATGAAGCATACATGGGGATGGCTGAGGGGACACGCGAAGGCGGTCGTCGGGGAAGGCGGCGGCGATCAGGGCGGCGGTGGTAGGACACGTGGTTGCGGTCAGCGGCGGTCGACGACGGTCACTGTGGACGGAGGTGGGTGAATATAAGGTGGGTGAAACGAGGAGAGAGAAAATAAATTGGTGGGGTGAAGGATGAGAGAGAGGGAAGAGAGAGAAAGAGTGGGGTGAAATTTAAAATGACATCTTTTTAAGGGATTTGAAATTATTCATTTTACTCTGGCTTGGAATTGGGTGGGGATTGAATCAATTCCAATTCCAAATTCCACATGTTTCCAGACACTTTGAATCATTTTAATTCTGGAATTCTATTCCAATTCCATGTTCCCAAAAATAGCGTTATGGAAATGTTTGATTTTTGAGTTTTATGAATGTTTGATTTTTGTTGTTGTTAACATCAGCCCTTAGGTCTAACTATAAGTAATTAATTTTGGTATGATTATTTGTCATTTCAATTAATAACTGCATAAAAACTCACAATTGACCAACTAATAATTAAATAACCCCACTCTTTCCCTATTTTCATACCAAATTAATCTTTCACCCAAAAACCCAATTACCCTCTTACCTCAAAACCGAAGGCCGCCTACAACCCAGATCCGCCACGGCCGCCCACAACCCAGATCTGCCACGGCCGCCCACCGCCTCTTCTAACGCCCGGCGAACCCCAAACGACACCCTAATTGGGGTGTGGTGAACCCCAACCCGGGATCGCTATGGTAAAGTGGCCGGAAAAAGGATTTAGGGTCCCGCTTTCCGGTTAACGCGAGCAAAGGATTGTGGTGTTGATAATGGTGTCCGATATCAGTAATGGTGGTGGTGTTTGAGATGGGTGTTCAGAGTTGGAGTTCTTGATAGGAGAGGGAACAACTTGGAAGTAGTGGTAGTGGTGGCAGATAATTAGATGAGTTTGGTTTTTTTTTACCCTTTATTTTCAATTCAACTGTTGTATATTATAGTAGGATTAATTGTCTTATTTATTGGATTCACAATGATCAATGCACCATTAAAGTCTTAAGTTAGCCCTTCAATGATCAATGCACCATTAAAGTCTTAAGTTAGATCTAAGGGCTAATTGTAACAAAACCATTTTTTGTTTGTTCGATTGTTTGTTTATATGGTTCTGTTTACATGATGAAGTATAAACTTGCATATTTTGGCATTTTTGTATTAACTTTTGGAGTCTATGACATGAAATAATGGAATGAAATTTTTAATGAATTGTTTGAAATTTTCTTTCTATTTGATGATAATCTTAGACTAAATTATACATGTGAGCATGACTCTGTTTGTAATTCTGCGAAGTTTGCTTATCTTATTTTGGGGCGTATATGACATGAAATCAGAATGTTTGTAATTGATTGAATTTGTTTTACACTAGTGATTAAAGATCTGGACTGAAATATACAAATCTGGGCACAACTTTTAATATTCTTATTTTAGAGTGGATGACACTATGACATGAATTAGATGGTCTGGGAATGCTTGATTTGTTGTTGTGTTTTCTATTTTATTTTATTTTTCATTTTTTGGAAATTTGGATTAAATGATAATAATGCTACTCCTTCCTGTTCTACATGAGATTTTTTTCAATTTTTTTCAAACCTTTTTATATATTTTGATGACTTTATACAACTTCTTTTGAAAGTATTTCAATATTCCTAAATGGTTTACAAAGTTTTATGGCGTACACAAGACGGTTACTAGATAATGATTCATGTTAGCCGACCCCAAATCATTTTAGGAATAAGGCTTCGTTGTTATCATTGTTGTTGTAAGATGTGGTGGAAAATGAAGTTGGTGGGTCACAAACCATTATGACCACAAAATTCTTTACATATAAGGAAAGTAAAAGATCATTTAGAACTAACTCAAAAGAGAAACATGAACATCATTCTGAACTGGAGGGAGTATAAAGTTCCATCATTGTAGCGGAATTTACACCCGAGCAAGTAGAAGCTTTTATGACATCGACTGTCTTGGGGCCTCCTGGTGTGTTCAGAACAACCTACCTGGGTTCCATTCCAATTGGCGACGATGAGATCAGAGTTGCTATCAAGAATTAGATTCCCAACAAGGACCCTGATCTCGAACTTGAAGCCCAATTTGAGGTCGTAAAACTCATTATCACTTCTTGAGGTGACGGTTTGACTTGAAAAAATAAACGTATCTTCAAATGAAACTTTTCGTCTATTGAATGTTGTCTTGTAATTTTGGAATTTTTATATTAGCTAATGCAAATAAAATGTTGTCTTCTTACTATTGTATGTTTAATTGACCATTGGGAAATACTAAAACCACTAGAAATACCAAATGAATTCAAGTAATAAGGAAATGTTCCCTAGCAATTATCTTGTGTCTGTTGTTCATTATTGCGTTTACCTTCAATGTAATATTCTGGTTATTCCATAGCCGGGAAATGGGATATAAGTTACAAAAACGCATGCCTGTATAACACTGATTATTATCAATACAATTCATTCACTCAAATTCACTCTCTCTTTACACTGATATTCTTTTTCTTTTTTTCTATGCAAGAATGAGATAAAGTTGTTAAGTTTGAAACACAAGAATATTGTGGAGTTGTTGGGGGTATGCCAGGTCTAAAGATCACTTCTATTTGGTCTATCGACTTATTGATGGTGTTACACTGCTAGCTAAGCTCCAAGGTAAATAACTTTTTTCTTACGGAACCTTATTAATACCTTTGACTATGATAGGATGATGTGCATTACTAATCTTTCAATGTCAGGTGACCTGACTTGGGGCGAGGCCATATAAATGGTAGCTGGGATCTCGTCCGGGATCAATTACCACCAGAAGCAAGAGCCTCCCCTTATCCATTGCGATATCTCTCTCTCGAGAATATCATGATTAGTACGGTATGTAGAATATTCATTGATTCCAAAAGTTGCTAGAATTGTTGCTTAATTTTAGGAGTCATTTATTGTTCAAGCTTAAGAAGTTTGTATATGGTAGCCTTGCTTGGATCGATTCTAGATTCATAATGATCGATTTCACTTTAGTAATGAGCGCATTTTTTAGTTATGATCAAATATATGACGAGAATGATCAATTTCTATATGTTATGGCTAAAATTTACGTTTGTTGGCGTGAGGGTTTGCCTAAACTGATTGATTTTGGGTTGTGCGTCAATCCGGGCAGAAGAAAGGAGGAGGTAAGGCTATGTTTATTGGGGGTGCCTTGAAATTTCATGGCACCCACTTTTTGGTATCATATGTGCCAAAAAACATTAAAGTGAGAATTCTCATGACCCTAGCCATGGCACAATGCCTCAACAAGGCACCAAGGCCATGAGAAAAAGCCTGCCAATTTGCTGCAATCCTTTCCCTCTCTCCGCCATGTGTCACTTGCTGGTTTATTGGCTTTTTTAGCTTCTTTTAATAAAAACTAGGTGAAAAGCCAGTGCGTTGCACAAGTCACTTTATCATAATCGTCTATTTTTATTTATTAATTAAAATAAATAAATAAACATGACAAATAATTAAATGTTTGTTAGTGAAGATGTCTCCTAATCTCATTTAATCACTTATGTCATCGTACAAAGTATTATACTCTATCTTTAGATAATACTCATTTTTTAAGCATTTTTCACAAAAGTTTTAAACTTGTCGATATATCACAACCAAATCAAAAGTATGTGTAAATTGATCTTATATTGAAGTACATTTCGACACGAATTTAATGATACATGTATCGTAATATTCAGATATACGTAGTTCATGTTATAACAGTTTATATTATGTTTCATGTTGATAACTATTTTACAAAAGAGTTTTACAAATATTGGAATCTCTGTGCATTTTTAATGTCTTAAACTTGTCGGAATATCTCAACCAAAATCATACTTAACTTTTCAAATGTATGTGTAAATGGATCTTA
Source organism: Spergularia azorica (assembly GCA_038382645.1). Lineage (NCBI taxonomy): Eukaryota > Viridiplantae > Streptophyta > Magnoliopsida > Caryophyllales > Caryophyllaceae > Spergularia > Spergularia azorica. Next base: position 9,846 of record JBBYHQ010331081.1, read on the forward strand.
TATTGAATTATGTTTCGACACGAACTTAATGATACATGTATCGTAATATTCTGATATACGTAGCCCAAGTTATAACAGTTCATATTATGTTTCATGTTGATAACTTTATTACAGAAGAATTTTACAAATATTGGACTCTCTCTGTGCATTTTTTTATGTTTAATGTGGAGAGTTTTACAAATATTGGACTCTCTCTATGCATATTTTAATGTTTAATGTGGATTACTTTAATACATAATGTTACAGTTTAACATATCTTGGACTCTCTCTGTGCATTTCTTGACCTCTGGATGCCCTAAATGCGCTCTAAATTATTAGGTTTTATATATATATATATTAGATTTAAGTTTAAATTTCTAGTTATAAAAATTTCAGAAAAATGCAAAAATGTTATCAATATTCATAATTTTTTATGCTCTACAAAAAGACACCAATTTTGATATGTTTTGAAAATCGAAAAATTTACTCAAAGAATAAAAAGGTCGGGAAATAAAATTTTATGATAATATGTTGTGAGTGCCACCTATAAACTAGCAGAACTACTGGTATAGTGTCATGACCCTGAAAAAGGTTTTAATATTTCATGGCACCAATCTCATAGCACTACCAATAAACATAGTCTATGAACGGGTACATGCACTGGTAAACAGATGGGTTGGCATCAGTCAACACAGACGTGTACTCCTTTGGCGTAATTGCGTTCCAGATATTTGCAAAACATACCAGTGTTGCGGATTGCCAAGGGAACCCGTTTGTGAATACGGTTGGCCGCCTCTACAACGAGACCCAGTCGATTGTGTCTCCGTATTATAGTGACCCACACTCTCCAATATGCCTCAGAGCAAGTACAGTGGTGTGATTCAACGAAATGGAGAGTTAACTCTTGAGGAAATGGGAGAACTCTCCATCAACATTTGATGTAGCTAACTCTCCATTTGCAGAACACAAGTAGCTAGCTATAACCCTTTCTCCTTTAACATACCTCACTCACTCTCATATAATATACTACCAAATTACGTTAATCAATCACGATTTAACTATTTTATTAACTTAATAAAGTTCGAGAATAATTAAATTTCCAAAAATAACTTTTTTTACTCAAAAAAACCATTTTTTTATTTTTTCAAAAATAACTTATTATATAATATAATTTTGATGTCGACTTATTTTATTTGATATTAAAAATTATGCGACTGTGCCCACTAGAATTTATAACGATTATTTACGAAAAAAATAGTATAAAGTGAGTGGAAATAATGCGACTGGGCCCACTAAAAGTGAGGTGGAGAGTTAGACATGAGAGTGATAGCATTGGAGGGGTAAAGTAAGGTATTGACTTGCAAAGAAAGAGAGTGTGCTGAATAGTTAGTGCTTCATGGAGAGTGTGCTTCGGCGTTGTACATGGTCTCAAAGCATCAACGAAGATTGTGAGGTGCATCATAATCGGAAAGCTTCCTCCCATCGCTTCTGTTTACAAGGAGTTGTTTGCGCTCGCAAGGGTGAACAAGATGAAAATGTGATTCTGTTTTGTCCAAGTACTATGACGGAGAATATGTTTCGGACTTACATTTTTTTTTCTTTTGAAGTCTTTGCAGACTGTAATCAAGTTTTCGACTGTGAGATCACTTTGTTGTTTGTGCCAAGTATGTAAGAATTGAAGAGGCGGAAATGAGTATGCTTTGTGGATCAAATAATTCATGATGTTAATTCCGCGACAAGATCAATTTGTTCAGCCTATGGAAGGAACAACCGGGGTGCATTGAATGAGTTAGACTCGAAAGAACCAAAATCAGTTCTGCAAGAGTAATTAATTGTTTTTACGATATGGTGTCAATTTGATTCTGGTATCGGACTCTGTACTTGGTTTCAGCACTAGAACGAGAAATGCTAGCTTGCGGCTTTGAATGAAATTACGACCAAATAATATACAGAGTTTTATTGGTGAGAATTTGATCACACATAAGAAATGCTCATACAAATTGATTTGGTTAGTTAACGTGTATGATAGAATTTTGAAAAATGTAGTTTACCATGATACCGAATAGAGATGGTAGCGATGTCGACAGTGCTAAGATGGCCAGCAAACGCCTGAGCAATGCCACCAAACAGACGTGAAAGATGCAGGACCAAACTACCAGCCAGCCAAGCACCATATCTTCTTGGACTCTACCAAGCTTTATTTGATTAATTTCTTTCTGAGTTATATGACTTTTAGAAAGAAAAACAAAACCATGATTTCCAAAAGTGTCAACGACATCGATCTTAGCTTGTCGTACTTGGAATATATAACGAATTGGGTAGAATATGCTTACAATGATGGAAGTACAAGTACGTTTTCTTCAACCAATGAAGCATGTAATATTGTAAGTTTGTCCTACACCGGAAGTCCAAAACTAACACATAACACTCTTACGGACAACTAATAGTGAAACAACACGAACGTTACTCTAATAATTACGAACAACTAATGAGTTGTCACGAATTTAAATTGATATTGCTGCCTGAACTTATTTTCGCCATGGACGACTAGGCAGATTTAACTGGCTATGTTCTAAACGCATAAATCTTCTCCAGAAATTACAGTCTAGCACAGAGCTTATCCAAGTTGTCTCGCTAGACACATCAAAACCAGGTCCTTCTGAAAAGTGGTCATGTGCACTCGGCCCTCTTGTCTTAGGCATCTAGTGACCATTTCACTCAGCTTTCTTGCTCCTAATGGTTGACCACAAGATGGATGTGTAAGACCAATACCAGCTTTAAACCGTGGAACATACAAGTCCAATATGTGTTTCTAAAGAACATTTAACCCTTCCTTCACTTTAAATGTGGTACTACAGGCTTTGGTGAGAAGCTGAATAGCAAGAATCCCGAATGCCAATACATCACTGGTCTTATTCGCTACACAAGAGGAAAGAACAATGGTCATAACTCGATGACAAGCATATGCAATCACAAAACAGCTCAACATGCAATTGGTTTCTGGTAGTGCTGGCACCCTATGGAATAAATGAGAGAGTAGGCAAAACCACCAAATAAAACAAGAATTCATACAAGCTACTCAAACGAACACTACAAATTCAACTAGGTAGATCATATGCAGTGAAAGTTGTTGACACCAGCTTTATAAAAATACAGCAAAAAAGAAGGCAAGGCAAACAGATGGAAAGAATTTTCCGCAGAGAGCACAACTATAAAATAAAAAGGCAAGGCAAGAGAGGAAGTAAAGGTTCAGAGGTACCAACAGTTTAATATTATTTATAAACGCCCAATAAGTCTTTTGGCAATTAGTATGCTAGAATGATGAAATAACATCTCCTCCCAACCTGCAAACCACTTCTAGGCCAACACAAAATCAAATGTATACTTTTGATATTATAGCAAAGAAAGATAAATGAAAAAAGAATATTGAAATATCGGAGCATACAAAGCTCAGTTTCTAGATATATATGGAATACCTTTTTCTTTGTTAGAATAATATCCAACAGCGCCACCGGTGTGCATGTTCCCTTCCACTACACAATGCTTGAAGTTAGCAATCTTAGGAACGAAATCCTGCAGGCAAGAGGGGATAAAGTTATTTAATAAATCAGTCTATACTAAATTAGTTAGCACCCACAACAAATAATGCAGAAAAATATATACCTTGGTAACAAGATGTTATCTGCACAGATGTTCTAGAGAATGCAGGTACGATATTCCCGTCGCTAATCCTCTAAGAATCTTCAACATATGTTCCCATGAAAAATCTGCTTGATCAAACAAAATGCAGCCTCAGCGGGAATAAGAAACATTTACATCTCCTGATCATGTATCAAAATTCAAACGTTTACACCTCATCATCATGCATCAAAAGTTTTTACACGAACACATAGGTGGACAATAAGTGCTCAAGGGGCTCAGTTTTACAAATCTAGGGACATTATACCAAAGGGGAAGGAAGAGGCCTTAATTTCATTAGTAAAAACCAAGAATGAAATTTTAATAAAGAAATATACTACATAAAGTCACCTTCGATGACATCCGAAATAGGCATTTCATGAACCAACTCATACACGAGGTAAGAGGTAAAAGTGCGCTGCTAAAGAAGAGTAGCCCACCAACCGAACAATATTTTTATGGTGGGTATGGGACAACAGGTTCATCTCATTCTGCAAATCAAAAGAACATAGTCGTATTATTACACGTATGAAAGTTATTTGGCCCCTAATTAGACTCCTTTAATTAGTACTTATACCCCTAATTAAGTTTAGCTAAGATCTTTAGTTGCATGTAAGATTAAAGCATAAATAAGGTAATATAACATGTTTTTATACCTTAATCAAGAATGGAATTGACCACACCTTCAAAGAAGGTTCTTGAGCTGCTAATTAATGGG
>JBBYHQ010331131.1:0-38800 GCA_038382645.1 Spergularia azorica
CATAGTGATGCAGCATGTAGATCATTCTGCCGGAGAACTTATTGATCTCTTGCAAGGGCTTCTTCAGTATGACCCCTCCATGAGAATGACCGCTAAGGAAGCTCTTAGGCACCCCTTCTTTGCAAGAAACCGTTTCAGGTTTTAAGGGAGATGATCACTGTTTCCCTTTGTACTACTTGTTACACCTCTGCTTGCAGTAGAGTAGATACATGACTTTTTTTTTTTTTTTTTTTTCCCGTTTCCTCTCTAAAGAGCAGGAAACATTAGATCTATACCTCTAGCCACCATTGCTTCTTGTCCTACGAGAGTTTTGTAAATAAAGATGTTTGAGAGGGATTCATCTATTAGCCCTTTGAGCTGAATCTTTGCAAAATTCAGAGAAGCGTTTAAAAGTGTCCTACAGAATTTGATTCAATTCTTGCACCCCTACTGTTGCTTTTGAATTCTTGAGCATCTATTTTAATTTCTGTATCGGTTTTCAGTTTGAAATGCTTAATAAGTTCAGAAAAATTGTCTGTGTCATTGTTCTTACCTTAATTATGAAATATGAAGGCACATTGAGTCTTGAACCCCCGCATTGGTCGGAAGCCATTTGATTGTTGAGTAAAATACAATCCTGAAATCCAAAATTTTACAAAATACAAAAATAGAATCAAAATAATAATCCGGTTATGCCGGCCTAAATCTGCCCTCAGTCTTTTGTGTAACACTTGTTTGATACCACGATACCGCTGGGAGGCCCTGTCATCTCTATGTTGCAGTGACCATACAGCCAGTAAGAATACCTTAGGAGACCTCCAAAACTAGATCTTGCATGAAAAACTCCATCAACTTCAAACATGATTCTATTTCTCTGCATCTGGGTTGTGAGCTTCTGTATGACTGCTATAGGAAGCCTAACCTGGCTGCTCACCATTTCTACATTTGCGAGTTTGTTCTCGGCTTTGGAAGCTGAGAAGGGTTCTATGTACTGATTAGCAATGAGGTGCTTCTCATAGAAGAGCTGCAGGGTCACATAGCTGAATTCCACATGCACCTTCTTGTTAGGATTTGTGAAGTTCACTAGCACTGTTAGATCAGCATTGAGGAGATAGCCCATGTCTAGGTAGACGGCATTCAGGCTTGCATTTGATATCTCAAAATGTGGTGTCCGTGGACGGTACACCAGGTATATTACGAGTACTAGGAACCCTCCTAGAATTATGACTAACCATAGGATGACACAGAAAACTGCACCACACCATGTGATAGGCTTGGTTCTACCGGGTTCTGGGTACATCAAGTTCTCATGTGGTTCCCCTAGCTCAGAACTTCCATGATGTGGCCGTGACTGACGTGATGGCTTAGGCTTTGGCTGAAATACTGCTGGAGCGACTGCACCAATGGGGCGAGAATGTCGGTTGGGGTGGCGTCCTGGTGGACCATCATCTGGACGAGAATGTCGGCCAGGCTGGTGTATAGATGGATCATCAACTGGCCGAGAATGTCGGTCGGGCTGGTGTACAGGTGGTGCGCCAACCGGGCGAGAATGTCTGTCAGGCTTCTGTATAGGTGGACCATCAACTGGGCGAGAATGTCGGCCTGGCTGATGGTGCCTTGGTGGGGACAGTGGTCGCTGATAGTCATGCCCTGGTGGGGGAATATGCACCATCGGTGGCATTTGTTCTTGATGGCCATGTTCTGGTTGTCTCATCGGAGGGCGCCTTGTTGGAGTTGGTGGCTGAGAGTGCGGCCGAGACCGTGCCTGTATCCTATTTGGTTGTGGAATTTGAGTAGGATGATAGTCCCATGGTTGCATGGGTTCAGGTTGGATATTTTGGGGTATTGTAGGATCTGGCCGCTGTCTCGGCCGAAAATGGGGGTTGTTTTCCCCACCATACTGTGACATGGAGATGGATAGGGAGGGAGAGAACGACCAGAGGAGTAAGAGGAAATACAGGAGGAATAACTGTGTTGTATTGGGGTGTGGATGAAGGAAAGGAAAATGGTGATTTAGAGTAAGAGCAAGCTCTAAAAGTCTAAAGTGAGGAAGATTGATCGAAAGAGCAAAGTATCACTCAATAGTTCATAAGAAGAGGCAAGTAATCTTTTCTTTTGCTGTGCCTTAACAACCTAACCTAAAGTCATCCCTGAAGTTCTAGGGCATAGGGCATTTGTTTTACTTGTTGATCCCCAAAATCCAATTACATTTTTCTTTTTTGCTTTTCTGGTAATGTGTTGCGAAGTTCAAATTTGTGTATTTCGGTGTTTCCCCAAGAAAGGAAGAGTGTTGGTACTATCATTGGACATTTTTAGGAAATGCAAAGAAATTTGCACACGATTCGGAGGGGATTTCCCCAAATCTTAAAAAGATTCATAACTCGCTTGTATTGTAATTCATCTCCATGACTAGAAAAAAGTCGGGTTTAGATACCTTCTTGTAAGAAGAAAGGTGTAAAGAGTAGTCGATCAAAATGTAACATGCTAGAATAATACATTCTTCGTCTTTTATGTGGGCTGTATAGATAAGTAGATGACGAGTGGTATAAATAACTAAATGAGAAATCGACCTAGCATGGTTTCCTGCTCAAATATCCTTTCATTCAATCATAAAGAAACGGATAAAATTGTAAAAGGATGATGAGGGCATGGCTCAAGTTGTTAGCCTCTTTGGTAAGCTTTTAGCTTTGCCAGCATTACTTCTTGGTTCTAGCCCACTTTTGTTGACTCCGGAGTCCAACAAAGTAACAAACCATCTTTGTTTTCCTTTGATAAGGAGTGTGTGGGGTTGGTAAGAATTGAGTTCGGTGATTTTACGTGTCAGAGACGTGCTAAGCAATACCGTGAACGATCTTTAATTCGTAATTCAATGAACTTGTGTTGGTTGTAATTGTGTCTACGATCTTTCGAGTTCATTAGAAACTAAACAATACTGTAGGTCTGTAGTAGGTTGAGTAAATATAACGCTTATAAAATGACTATCTCCTTCTCTCTCTATTCAATGTATGACATCGAAATGTGATACGAAGAATACAAAGGTAGTATGCATACGCTATAACGTTCTTCCGTTGTTCAATGTTATGAGTGAATTGAATGCTGAGAGGTATAGGACGAAGTTCACCACTTGACAATTTAGTCTTCTTTCACATGCTACATATCAAGATATGTGTACGTAAACAGTTAACATCATGAGCCCCCATAATTGTAGTGAAATTGTCTGCACTTGTTCATATGGACATCAATTGTCCACTGAAATCCAAAGAGTAGGAAAGAACAATGCAAAGGTTTTTTTGGCCAAATATGTCACAGAATTAAAGCCTGACCTTTTCAACTCATTCATTGATCCCACACACACCCCCACCAAACTTATGTCAAATTGAAGCTCAAACAACTAACATCATAACTGTGCTCTTGTCCATTTCATGTTATCTTCTTTCTTACACTTAGTACATGATTGGATACCTTGTTATAAGTAGGAGGCAGCGCCAAGACAACTAGTTGTAAACTTGCAAGGTGTTATAATTACATCTAAAAAAGAAGATATGATCTTTAACTTCAACGGTTAAACTTTCAATTGTACGTTGAGACTTTAGGTTGCTTTAACTTGTCTATGAAAATGTAAAATATTTCTGAATACTTTTGATTCAAAAAATGTCTCTTTCCTAAGAAATGGTAACCCTAATCCTACGTATCTATTGATGCAAAAAATTAGACAAATGAGGAAGGAAATACAAATACTATGTACAACTTAATGAGCAATCCATTCCTCCCTTCTAACTCATATAACGATCGAACGAACATTGCATGAAAAAAATCGCAAACCATTCAATAATGTATATTTTCTCCATTTTTTCGAAGAAGTTAACATCTACTGTAGTACTTTGGCAAGAAGAGAATTCGCAAGTATTTCAAACCCCGCTGAAAGCATGAACCAGCCACATATTTATCTTTAGCGGGGCTGTACTTGAGATATGGTAAGTGACATTTTTCCACCATGGAAAAGACATAGTCCAATCCGACGACTTTTACTCTACCAAATAATCCTATTAACTTTACAAGGAAACGTAAAGAATACCCGCCTACCCAATATATTCGAAACAATCCAAAATTCCGGACGACCAAAATCAAATGTGTAAACCCAAATGTAAGCACACGAAGTATTCCATGAAGTACACAAACTTCTCAAACAAGACAAGCACCGGCCAAGACAAGTAGAGATAAAACGTGCGGCATCAGTTGTTTTAGGATCAAACATTCACAAGTACAGTCATTTCAGTTTTTCAGTCTCAGTCAGATGAATATTTTGACATTTTGACCAGTCAATTTTTCTGTTCCAATGACCAAACATTATCATCTCCTTTAATTAATCCAAAAATATCCCCCCAAATCAATTCAATTTATTAAATTTCTTTGAACAAAAAAAACCCATTTATAAGAAATTTACACTTTTTTTTTCCTGGGGAAAAAGATTGGCAGTCTGCAGAAGACAGCACCATCTCTATACAAAAAAAAACGTCACAATCTTAGATTCTTCCTCATCACTCTACCAAAAAAAAAGCTTTGAACTTTGAATTCCCCTTCTTCTTTGCAACTACCCCTTTTTTTTCTATTTAATTTTTGCTCATTTTTGTGCATTTTAATCTTTGTGCTATTTTAATTTAGTATTTTATGTTATTATACAATAAAGTAAGAAACTTCAAGCTTACATTAACCCCAAAAATTGTCTCTTTCTTCTTGTGTCAGATTCTAGACATAGACTTGTTTGCAAGTAAGTCTCTCTTCAACATTTTCGTCTTAAATTTAGTATTATTTGTGGGCATTTTTATTCAATGTTTTTTCTTCCCTTTTACTAGGTCAAATTCAAGGGTTTGATTCATGTTTAATTTGATTTTTCTTTCATTTTGATGTTGATAGAGTTAAGGTTTAGGGAATAAATAGGGAAACTTCTTAAGAAAGATTCAATCTTTGAGAGATATATGATTGAACTCAGAATTTTTTTTACTGTTATGGGATTTTTAGGAAGAATAGTTTGATGGGTATGTTTTAATTAATCTTAATTTTTGTGGGTTTTTTGTGGGGGAGAAGGGTTAGTGAGGATGTTAGGTGGTAAAGAGGAAGAGAGCCATGGAAATGGTAGGAGAGCTTACTTAAGGTCAGTTTCATGGACTGATAGGTCACCTAGTAAACCTAACCCTTGTTACCCCAAAGCTCAACCTAGTAATAAGGCTAGGTCTTGCTTACCACCCCTTCAACCGCTTTCGATTTTGAGGCGAAATGTCGAGGAGTGGCCGAAGGCGGGTTCAGATGATTTAGGGGTTTGGCCTCAGCCACCAACCACTCCTGGTGCTGGTAGGGTTGGTGGTGGTAGTGGTAGTGCTGGTTTGAGTGGGAAGTCGAGTGTAAAATCGAATGAGAGCTTGAGAGTTGAGGTGTCTGGTAGAGAATTTGAGTCCAATAAAGATAAGCTGGCATTCTATGAGAAGGAGTGCTCGAGGATAGTTGATCATATATATTTAGGAAGTGAGATGGTGGCAAAAAATCGTGAGGTTTTGAGGCAAAATGGGATTACACATGTGCTTAATTGTGTCGGGTTTGTTTGCCCCGAGTACTTCAAGGGGGATATTGTGTATAAGACACTGTGGTTGCAGGATAGCCCATCGGAGGATATAACTAGCATCCTTTATGATGTGTTTGATTATTTTGAGGATGTTAGGGAGCATGGTGGGCGGGTTTTGGTCCATTGTTGCCAAGGGGTGTCTCGTTCGACGTCCCTTGTTATTGCGTATCTCATGTGGAAAGAAGGGCACAGCTTTGAGGATGCCTTTCAGTATGTGAAGGCAGCCCGTGGAGTGACTAATCCCAACATGGGGTTTGCATGTCAGCTTCTTCAGTGTCAGAAAAGGGTTCATGCTGTACCGGCTAGTCCCAGTTCTGTGCTTAGAATGTACAGGATGGCTCCTCATTCTCCTTATGATCCCCTCCATCTTGTACCCAAAATGCTCAACCATCCTGGTAAACAAGGTCTCGACTCTCGTGGAGCTTTTGTGGTCCATGTTCCTTCGGCGATATATATATGGATTGGGAAATTCTGTAGCCCAGTGATGTCCAACAATGCAGGGGTGACTGCTCAACAGGTCATGAAATATGAGAGGGCACAGGGTCCAATATTGACGGTTGTGGAGGGTGAAGAGCCGTCTGAATTTTGGAATGCTCTTTCTAGGGAAGAAGCCGTAAAAGATGAAGTCTTGCCACTGGCTGTTGACATTTCAATGAGCTGTGAAAATGTTGATATTGGAAGTAGGAAGGTTGGTGACTATAATTTGGATTATGAGATCTTCCACAAGGCGCTTGCTGGCGGGGTAGTCCCTGCTCTTACATCGTCAGGCTCTCCTGCTGAAACTCGTCTACCTACGCGAGAATTTGGATGGGGCAGATTGAGGAGGAAACTCTCAAATGGTATTATGAAGGAATTTCTTTCGTCACCGAAACTGACTGGTCAGAGTACTCAATCAAAACATGAACCTGAACGTGTGTTAGACTTCTTGCTTGTGTCTGAAGAACCAGTTTCCCCGACTGCTCACTTGTTGCAATCCGCACCTAATACTACTTTCTCAGAATCTGTTCAACCTGATGCGGGTGAAAGTTCTGAAGAATTTGACCTGTACGTTCGTGGTACTGATTCATCAGCACCGTCACCTAGCCCTTGTAGCTCACCCGAATCTTCTTCCCCTTACCGAGACAACAGTCCAACATCGGATTCCAAGTCCCCTTCTCTTTCACCTACAACTTCAGACTATTCCTACCCTTTTACTTTTTCACCCTCTTCTTCTAACTGGTCAGACTTGTCCAACCTATCTTCCCAACCTTCACCTACCGGGTTAGATTTGTCTGATCAGTTGTGTACGAGGAGCGTAGTTCCAGTTGAAACTGACTTTGGGCTTCAGAAAGCTACAAATGGTTGGAATGCCTCGGGTATCTATTCCTCTTGTAAAGGAATCTCTCCTTCCATTGCTGAACGCAGGGGCAGTAGTCCACCGACGCTGAAGTTACTGCAAACACCTGAGGTGGTCCATGTTCCCAGAACCTTGGTTAAATCTTGGTCATTTTCGCTTCCTGACTTGAATGATGAGACAGTGAAGAATATTTGGGGCATGGAACGAAAACACGAAGATATTACTGAACCAATTAGTGATGAGCTGATGTCAGATGCAGGTAATCAAAATTTCCCTGAATTTATAAACGCATCTGTTTACTTGATTCTTCGATTATTGCCATCCTGTTTCCTATACGGCACTGGTAGAAACATGGAAGTACTGAACAAGTGATACCATACTTTTAGAGTTTTTTTTTTTAATTGAAGTACATCATCGAAGAACTTGGATAATCAACTAGATATTTAGTGCAAAATGTGATTACTGTGAACTTGTGATATTTTAACTTCAGATGTAGATATCTACATGACTTTACAGTAATCGAGTTGGTAATATAGGGCAGTTTGCATGATTGACATTGTTCACGGAGTCCACAAGGTTTCGTGTGGTTTTTTAAATGCCATTTTGATACATGTTGAGGGTTTAGTCTCTGCTTATCCTAATTGATGATGTTTTGTTTGTCAATTGCATGATTGGAGTAGTTGTTGCAGACTTGCAATATACTAGTAATAGTCAAATGATGGTAGTTGAGAATAACCTGGCTTACTGAATTTAGAATGTTTGACGGGCTTACAACCAACCACTTCGGACTATGAACATTAGACGAAACCTATGCTGAATATCCCAAGTTCGCACATTGTTAATTAAGTTATGGTGGGGGTGGTCTAATACAAGATGTTGATTATTGTTTGATGTTTTCGTGGTATTCAATTTCCTCAATATACTTCGATTACAAGAATCTTCCATCTCAAGTTTGATATGCAATGTGGTTTATCTTACAACCCTTTACGGAGTATGTACTTTGATGATTAGCATTATTCCTTTTCAAGTGTTTCTGCTCCTTATTTCCTAAGTTTCTCTCTTGTGGCATATCTACTGCATTCATCTATCCACAGCAACGAGATGGATCTCTAATGTTGGTTTAGTTGGCCCTGCAGATTACTAGATTACTAGAGAACTGGAAAGATATGAACAAACAAACTCGTGGAGTGTCTAATCGTCAGTCCACTGTACAGTCGTAAGTCAAGGAGGATATGAAACGTTCTTAAGCTGAAGGTGGTTTATGATGTATGAGCTCTGCCTCCATCAAAGTGGAAAAATGCTAAGTTTAAGCATCCGGAGCAGGCGAGCAGAGCCAAGGCCTCCCTCTCTGCTTGCGTGATGTTAGGATCGGAGACTTACTTCTCCCAGAGTCTATGTACAGACATAGAGCCTTCCTCCATGTTTAATACTCCTAGTACATCAAAATGTAGAACAACCTTTCTATATATAGAAAATCGGACCTATTATGCATTTATGTTGTAGCTTTGGTACGACTGTAAATCACACTTAGGAGTACTGATCATGCATTTAAATTTCCCAAATTAGTATGCACTAGTTTCAGAGACCAAACTGTTTAAACAGAATAAAGCAAACATTACAATAAACACAAAAACTTGTATGAGACGGACTAATGATGTGATTGTAAGTTATAGTTCGACTTTGAACATTCAGACCTACTTTGATGTGAACACAATCTTTATCAAAACTTCTACAGTTTAAATCACTTCCTACAGGCCGAAGAAAGATCCTGCAAAATATCATATAGCCTGATGTCGAAATCCTTCTCCATCTGACAGAAACAGGGAAACATACGATAATACCTTAATCCCAGAAAAATTTCCTAAACAATACAGAAATAGTTTCGGAGACAAATTTTCTATGTTTTAAACATATAGGAGGTAAGGTTTCGTACATCTGGTCTTCTACCTCGTCATAGATTCTAAACGTTGGAGCTTTTGAGGCACTAGGTAATGTTGTCGTTGTACTAGTAAGGCTACACAAGATTAAAGAATGGGTATGATCATACCTGAGCTATAATGGTAACGTTGAAAGTTCTGTCACCAAATGGTGTTGCATGAACAGTAGTTACTGATAGATTGTGATTCTCAACTGCACCAAGAATTTTAGTAACCACTGCATCTTTCTTTTCACAGGTTATCTTGATCAGGATGTTCTTGTTTGACAGTTTCGCTTCGATTTCTGGTAGTTGCTCGAGCCCCTGACTGGTGGAATGAAGGTACTCATTGCAAGAAGAAGAATTGATGTCTTCTTGATCTTCAGATGTAAGCTGTGATCTCTTCACAAGCATGACTGATTCAACTGCTTTTTTCGCGGTTTCTTCCTCGAGTTCCTTGATCTTATCTTGTAGTTGCTTCAAGTGTTGAATTGCTTCTGCTAGTATTGAAGTTTTGTCCATCTGCCTCAAGTATTTCACTATCAAAATTAACCTTCATTTGTTCAAGGATTGAACTACCTTGCTAGTTGCATGCTGAACAGAACTGAACTAGAAGTATACCACAAAAACAGGATGCATATGCATGGGAAAAATCAACCTCTTAGGCAACATGAATGTAATTTGAACTGAACTGAAGTGAACTATCGTGCATGGTTTGAGTAGTAAGTAGTACCCTTTTAAGGCCAGGAATAAGAGCTGAAAGCGCGGCATAGCGTTGGCTGAGCTTCTCCCTCCTCCTCCTTTCGGCCATTATATGGTCTCTAGTAGAAGATGTTGTTGTAGTAGTAGCCCTCTTGGTATACTTCCTTTTAGCTGGAGGTTCCTTTGGCTCTGGCTCTAGCTCTGGCTCTGTCTCATCTTCCAATATCTGTTGGCTTGTTAAAGAAGAGACATACTCTTCTTGATGATGAGCCTTCTCATTGTCTTTAGGCAATAAGGAGCTACCAAAGTTAAGAATGACAGGGGAGCAAGTGTTTGGTTTCGAAGATCTCAAGTTTGTGGCCCTTGGTTGCTTTCTAGTAGGGTTGGATTTTGTGGTGGCTGTGGCGGTTGTCGTGGTGGTTGTAGGGTGCATGATGATGTTGGAGTTGCTCTCGGTGGATGAAGAAAGGGAGAGGTTGCGTTGGTGTTGGTTTTGGTTCATGTTTAGGGCCATCAGGTCGTTCTCTATGTTTTGAGGTAGTAATTCATATAAGGAGTTTGTCACATAAGGTTCTTGGAATAACATGAAATCTTCCATTTCCTGTATATAATCACGTAATTCGAATGGACAAAAGTGTTGTTATTATATGCTTATATATAGAAGACTTTGTGAAATGAGAAAAGCGCATGAAAATGTTGAACTTAATAACCCTCTAAAATTTTACAGAGTATATATTAGAAAGTGTTACTTACAAAGTCCGATAGCCATGAAATTGGTGTTGTCACCTCCATCGAGTCGATTAATACGACTGCATTATGCAAGGACATCAAATCAAACTGTTAATATGCATGCGAAATTATCATTGAAGAACAATATTTGTACTAATGAAATTTGCTTGTTTGCTGTAACTGACTGACTTACATAAAATCGAAGAAATAAATTGACCTAATCTGTTGCTCCTCTCTTTGATATATATGGACCCTTTTGTCTCTTTCCTGTTTAGTGAGTGATTCCTTTGCTATTTATAGGCATTAGTGGGTAAGATATTCTATGTTGGGGGTATCACTGTTTGAGAGCATCAGTAGAGTAACTTGTGTAATAAAGTCACATGTCTTGTCTTGTAGTAGAAACTTTAAACCACTTTTAGTTTAGTAATTTGGTTAAGATGGTCATTTCACGATTTAATGGCACATTATAATTCACATATGTTCAAAAGTTTTGGATCCTCTCAAAAAAAAAAAGTTTTGGAGGTCTCACAACTACTAGTTTTCCATACAAGAAATTCAAACGTAAGGCTAGTAATATTTATACGTTTTATCCTCGATGTAATGAAGCATGAAGAGTGATGACTTAATGGTTGTATATTATGATGTAAGCTTATGATTTGAAACTAGATTATCTATCTAAACTGTTTGATCACGATATGTTAATCACACCAATAAAATATTAATTATTATCCCAAATTGGGGCTGTGGACTTGTGGGGGTTCACCACTTGTCAATGTAAACCATTCAAATGTGAACCATCCTAAACCTAATGGGGAGTGTGGGGCCCCCTCCCTCTTTTGATAATAATCAAACATGCTTAATTGTGAACTAATTAATGCTAATTACTTGAATCTAGTTTAAACAAAATATTAAAAAATACATGGTACAATCTAGTAAAAGGGTTACGTGGCCTTGGTTAAAATAAAGAAATTACAGACTTTAATTACTCACCTTAATCCACGGGCGGAATCAGGTAATCATGGCTTAGAAGAATAAATCACATGTATTATGAATTATTTAATTAGTAACAATACCAAAAGTAGCAACATACAGCACCCCGCTTTAAGGGTATGTACATATCTAGAAAGATTGACAAATTGAAAAAGTTAACGTGTTTCACATATTGTCACCTTTTTATTGAATTTTCCACTGAAAAATGCGAATTAGTGTTTTCTTTGCATAACCTTATATTTGTCCAAGCATTCTGGAGTATTATTGTGTTGAAGAATTTATGTACCCAGCTTAATAATAAAGGGGTTTTTTTTTTCTTCCACCAATAAAAATATAATAAAACGTCGCACGTTTAATATTTTTGAAGTTTTTCTTTCAAATGATAACAGTTTTCGGAAATCATTTAACAAGGCACGAGTTCAAGCCTTTGTCAGGAGACCAACATGAGTCGGTTTTTGGTTCCAACCCGCAATGAATTCTAAGCTCGCTCTCTATGGGGGTTAGGACTTAGGAGTTTAGGACAAATGCAACTCACAGACAAGTTAATCTACTGCTGTTAAGTTTAACTGTACATGAGTACATCTCATGAGTGAAGATGTAAGTTTGGTTACAAAAAATAACTATTAAGCCGCACACTACATAGCAAGTTAGCAACTTAGCCCAAAACATCAGTAGGAAACATGGTTCGAGCCATAATTTTGAAGCCTATGAGCCACATTATCCGAGAACCTAGACCAGGAGTCACGACTGTGGAGCCTGTGCAAAAGAGGCTATACAAAGTTCGACATCCTAAAGACCTAAACTACGATGTGCCACACACAGCCAAGGTGACCCAGGTTAGTACCAAAATGTTAAGGAAGCTTGCATTGTGTTCTTAATTCAAGCACCATTCTGCGCTCTTAGCCTGGCCATAGTTGGCCCGATGGCACTGCTCCTTGCGCTTCTGTAAGACCATGGTCGCTTAGCAGGAGTCTCTTTCTTGTTCCAGCTGTCTTCCTGCAGCAGCTGTGCTTTTTTCGCTGAGACGGCCTCAGTTATCTCTTCCCACACGTCTTTCTTACCATTAGCTGTGGACAAGACAACGCCATCAGTTAAAATGAATGATCTTCAGAAACTGTAACACAGGAGACGAAATGTAAAATGAATTCATAGCTTGGAAAGCTTACCAGGACTAGGTGTCTCCAGTTCTTGATTGCTGACATCCGAAGCAACCTTCTTTGTCGAATGTTTTGCAGCATCGTCCTTCTTACTCGTTGGAGGAGCAGAGCTGCCATTTGCGGCTGCAACTTTAGTGCTTGGTGGTAGAGTTGAGTCAGCAAGCTTCAGGATACGTACGTCATTCAGCGATGGAAAATCAGTCTGCAATTACAATATGTTAGCAAAAATGCTTTCTCCTCAAAGATAACTGTTGCATGTGATGGACGTTCACACAGATTCACAGCAAAATAATATGAAGATGGTAAGAAGCCAAACCCTTGTCAGAATGTATAAGAAAGCCTTCCAAGAAATCTCAATACCAAAGATAGACACTGTACTTAAGCCATTCACGACTATAACCGCAATTTAATACCACGAGAGAGACTTCAGTACCAAACCAGAACATGTTTCAGGTAACAGTCTTATTTAGATTGGCCATGAATGTGAACTTTATTACAGCTGCCCCCCAGACCGAGATAATATTTTAGCCAATTCTGCTTCACCCCCCACCCCCTCTTAAGTGACAGGCTTAAGGAGATTGAACCGTAATCTGAAACGTCCATTGTAAGCAGTGCTTGAATTAGCAGGAATTAGATTGGTACCTCTAAGGATCCATCTTCATTATAGATAGAGGATCCAAGAGGTTGTTCATCAGCATCATCGTGATCATACGCCTTCTTTTCAAGGTTAAGTGGATATTCTGGGACCGGAACTAGCATAATCTTATTGGACTCTGCATCAAATGATGTAATTTTCCCTACCTGCAAAAATGGACAAGGACTTAGTGAAAAAATTAGGCAAAAATGTCCTGAATGACCAAGAGACAACTATTGTAAACATAAAAATGATCGTACTCTGAAAGATGACAGCTCCGGGCACCATGATGATGACAGCTCCAACAGGCGATAAGCAATAATGTCTCCTGCCTGCCATATAGAACAAAAGAAGTTCAAAACTTTCAATCTAACAACCAAGTCACAATTTTGCTTTACTATCCTATGTGTCAAGTAAGACAAACAACTATCCTATGTGTCAAGTAAGTCATCATCTTAGGAATGCTCATAGAGTCACAGGACAAGGCCCTCTACTTATAAGATGCTTATATGGTGATCCAAAGACCGCAACGCGGTGCTCCATAGTAGAAATCAACTCACTGCAAAAATCTAAGAACTTCAGAGAAGGAAAAGTTATTCTAGCAACTTGTATCGGCAGCGCAATGCTTATCATTCCAAGGGAACATGATATAATAGTCTACTTATGGAGCCTAAACATTAACTTCTAAAAATTAAATGGAACCGAAAACAGAATCATGATAAGCGGAGTTTGAGTCAATATTCTTTCATAGATGGTGCAGTATGACAAGATATACAGATTCTGGTGTGAATATGGGACTGCCTGATGATTTAAAAAAAAGGAACACAAAAGTGCAATTGGATAATATAGAGTAACATAAATAGCTACATTGACAAAACTAACCTTCGGTAAGTCAATTAGAGGAATTAGCTTGTCAAAGTCAACTGGCTTGCTTTTTGGTGGATGCTTCTTATCAGCCCATGCACTAGAAGAACTACCATTGAAATCTACTGAGTCATGCCATGAGGAGGTTGACTGTTTTCCAGAAGCCCAAGGACTGGAAGTCTGGCCATTTTCTCTGGAGTCTTTCCAGGACCTGCCATTGTAATCTCTTGAATCCTTCCAGATAGAGTTTGGCTGCTTTTCACGGCCCCATTTCTGACCTTTTCTTTTACTTGTGATTCCATTCCAGCAATATGCTTCCTGAAGCATGTAATCAAGATGTAAACTGATTTAGACTAAGCACAGAGGAAGTAATCATATATCTTCATGAATAATTTCAACTTGGTGAATCAAAACTAGAGTGGGCAACGAGAAAACAATCATAAGATGATAGCCGAACAATCATGAGATGAGTAGTTGTTTTGTTGAGGCCGCAAAGGAGGATGGTAGGTAATCCATTGTAAAAGATTTCACAACAACTTTCCTTTTGAAAATGATGGAAGTGCTCAAAGGGCCAAACCCCCAGGGGACGAGAATAGTGTGACGGAGAGGTGTGAACAGATCGTTGATAGGCAGAAAAAAAAAGCGTGGAGCACCGCCAATGTTGCTGATACAGGTTGTCAATATCGAAGTGGATGGGATTGGCGTGACAGCTCAGATCTGTCTCCACCTGGCATGATGCTGAGAGATGGCTCTTTGGGAGTCTATTTTCTATTTTGTTCAAATTGACAATTATACATGGTAGGAATTTAATCAAAGAGGA
Organism: Spergularia azorica; assembly: GCA_038382645.1. NCBI lineage: Eukaryota > Viridiplantae > Streptophyta > Magnoliopsida > Caryophyllales > Caryophyllaceae > Spergularia > Spergularia azorica. The sequence goes on from JBBYHQ010331131.1 coordinate 14,744, forward strand.
CCAATGAGAACGGATGGTACACAAAGCAAGTAAGAAATGCATAGCACACCTTGCCTACTTGATTATAGTCAACACCCGAATCATCATTTGGAGCTGAGTGCTCTTCCCAAGTCCCATTCTGGGTTGAGTGAGCATTTGTTTCTTGATTTTCCTGGGCATCTTTCACTGCGACCATAGGATACAATATATGAGAAGAAAACAAGCAGCATCTTAGGCTCCATAAAATTGTAACACATACCAGAAATAAAAGATTCTTCTTGAAAATATACCAAAGAGAAAGCACTAGGAACAATTACAATCCACGTCATTTGGCCAAAAATGGCACTAGAGCAAAAATGACTAAATTTTTTGTAGTAGCTCATAGGGGCCATCTTATGAGCTGTGGAAAAATACAAAAGCTTAAGGCCTATGTAATGCTCATCAAATCAGCTAAAAACACACGATTTGCTCGACTTGACACTCGACATGAAGGAGCTTAAAACACCCTTAAATGAAAGAACCCGCCGATTAAATTTATCAAGGGCAGTTCTATGATGTATAAGGTAATGATTAATGAATTTTACGACACTTCGGAAAAATTGACCAAAATGGCCAAAATCGAACGTTTTTTGGCCAAAAATGGCACTCGAGCGAAAATGACTAATTTTATTATAGTATCTCCTAGGGGTCATATTATGAGTTGTGGAAAAATATTAGAGCTTAATGCCTATGTTAAGCCCTCCAAATCAGCGAAAAACACACGATTTGCTTTACGTAAAACAAGAAACGGAGGCGCTTAAAACACCCTTAAATGAAAGAACCCGCCATTTAAATTAATCAAGGGCAGTTCTATGATGTATAAGATAATGATTAATGAGTTTAAAGACACTTCGTAAAAAGTGACCAAAATTGAACAAAACCGAAGGCTATATAATCCACGTTTTTTGGCCAAAAATGGCACTCGAGTGAAAATTACTAAATTTTGTGTAGTATCTCCTAGGGGTCATATTATGAGTTGTGGAAAAATATTATAGCTTAAGGCCTATGGTAAGCCCTCCAAATCAGCGAAAAACACACGATTGGCTCCACGTAAAACGACAAACGGATGCGCTTAAAACACCCTTAAATGAAAGAACCCGCCATTTAAATTAATCGAGGGCAATTCTATGATGTATAAGGCAATGATTAATGAGTTTTAAGACACTTCGTAAAGAGTGACCAAAATGGCCAAATTTGAACAAAACCGAAGGCTATATAATCCACGTTTTTTTGGCCAAAAATGGCACTAGAACAAAAATGACTAAATTTTTTATAGTAGTTCCTAGGGGTCATCGTATGATTTGTGGAAAAATCTTAGAGCTTTAGGCCTACCATAAGCCCTCCAAATCAGTGAAAAACACTCGATTTGCTCAACGTGAAACGACTAACGGAGAGGCTTGAAACACCCTTAAACGAAAGAACCCGCCATTTAAATTTATCAAGGGCAGTTGTATGATGTATAAGATAATGATTAATGAGTTTTAAGACACTTCAAAAAAGTGACCAAAATGACCAAAATTGAACAAAATCGAAGACTATAATCCACATTTTTTTGGCCAAAAATGGCACTCGAGCGAAAATGACTAAATTTTTTGTAGTATCTACTAGGGGTCATAATATGAGTTGTGGAAAAATATTAGAGCTTAAGGCCGATGGTAAGCCCTCCAAATCAGCGAAAACCACACGATTAGTTCTACGTGACACGAGAAACGGAGGCGTTTAAAACACCCTTAAATGAAGGAACCCGCTGTTTAAATTTATCAAGAGCAGTTCTATGATGTATAAGATAATGATTAATGAGTTTTAAGACACTTCGGGAAAAGTGTCCAAAATGGCCAAAATTGAACAAAACCAAAGGCTATAATGCACGTTTTTTGGCCAAAAATGATACTAGAACAAAAATGACCAAATTTTTTGTAGTAGGTCCTAGGGGTCATCTCATGATATGTGGAAAATTCTTAGAGCTTAAGGCCTACCGTAAGCCCTCCAAATCAGTGAAAAACACATGATTTGCTCAACGTGAACGACTAACGGAGAGGCTTGAAACATCCTTAAACGAAAGAACCCGCCGTTTAAATTTATCAAGGGCAGTTCATGATGTATAAGGTAATGTTTAATGAGTTTTAAGACACTTCGTAAAAAGTGACCAAATTGGCCAAAATTGAACAAAACCGAAGGCTATAATCCACGTTTTTTGACCAAAAATGGCACTCGAGCAAAAATGACTAAATTTTTTGCCGTATCTCCTAGTGGTCATATTATGAGTTGTGGAAAAATATTAGAGCTTAAGGCCGATGGTAAGCCCTCAAAATAAGCGAAAAGCAAACAATTTGCTCTACGTGACACTAGAAACAAAGGCGCTTAAAACATCCTTAAATGAAAGAACCTGCCGTTTAAATTTATCAAGGGCAGTTCTATGATCTATAAGGTAAGGATTAATGAGTTTTAAACACTTCACAGAAAGTGACCAAAACGGCCAAAATTGAACAAAAACGAAGGCTACAATCCACGTTTTTTGGCCAAAAATGGCACTCAAGCGAAAATGACGAAATTTTGTGTAATATCACCTAGGGGTCATAAAACGAGTTGGGGAAAATAATAGAGCTTAAGGCCAATGGTAACCCCTCCAAATCAGCGAAAAACAAACGATTTGGTCTACGTGACACTAGAAACAAAGGCGCTTAAAACACCCATAAATGAAAGAACCCGCCGTATAAATTTATCAAGGGCAGTTCTATGATGTACAAGGTAATCATTAATGAGTTTTAAGACACTTCGGGAAAAGTGACCAAAATGGCCAAAATTGAACAAAACCGAAGGCTATAATCCACGTTTTTTGGCCAAAAATGATACGAGAACAAAAATAACCAAATTTTTTATAGTACGTCCTAGGGGTCATCTTATGATTTGTGGAAAAAGCTTAGAGCTTAAGGCCTACCGTAAGCCCTCCAAATCAATGAAATACACACGATTTGCTCGACGTGAAATGACTAACGGAGAGGCTTGAAAGACCCTTAAACGAAACAACCCGCAGTTTAAATTTATCAAGGGCAGTTCTATAATGTATAAGGTAATGATTAATGAGTTTAAAGACACTTCGTAAAAAGTGACCAAAATGGCCAAAATTGAACAAAATCGAAGGACGTTTTTTTGGCCAAAAATGGCACTCGAGTGAAAATTACTAAATTTTTTGCAGTATCTACTGGGGGTCATAATATGAGTTGTGGAAAAATATTAGAGCTTAAAGCCGATGGTAAGCCCTCTAAATCAACGAAAAACACACAATTTGTTCTACGTGACACGAGAAACGGAGGCGTTTAAAACACCCTTAAATGAAGGAACCCGCTGTTTAAATTTATCAAGGGCAGTTCTATGATGTATAAGGTAATGATTAATGAGTTTTAAGACATTTCGGGAAAAATGACCAAAATTGAACAAAACCGAAAGTTATAATCCACGTTTTTTGGCCAAAAATGATACTAGAACAAAAATGACCAAATTTTTTTATAGTAGGTCCTAGGGGTCATCTTATGATTTGTGGAAAATTATTAGAGCTTAACTCCTACCGTAAGCCCTCCAAATCAGTGAAAAACACATGATTTGCTCAACGTGAACGACTAACGAAGAGGCTTAAAACACCTTTAAACGAAAGAACCCGCCGTTTAAATTTATCAAGGGCAGTTTTATGATATATAAGGTAATGATTAATGAGTTTTAAGACACTTCGTAAAAAGTGACCAAAATGGCCAAAATTGAACACAACCGAACGCTATAATCCACATTTTTTGGCCAAAAATGGCACTCGGGCAAAAATGACTAAATTTTTTGTCCTATCTCCTAGGGGTCGTATTATGAGTTGTGGAAAAATATTAGAGCTTAATGCCTATGTTAAGCCCTCCAAATCAACGAAAAACACACGATTTGCTCTGCGTGACACGAGAAACGAAGGCGCTTAAAACACCCTTAAATGAAGGAACCCGCTGTTTAAATTTATCAAGGGCAGTTCTATGATGTATTAAGGTAATGATTAATGAGTTTTAAGACCCTTCGGAAAAAGTGGCCAAAATTCCAAAACCGAAGGCTATCCACAATTTTTGGCCAAAAATGGCACTCGAGCGAAAATGACAAAAACTTTTGTAGCATCACCTAGGGGTTATATTATGAGTTGTGGAAAATTATTAGATCTTAAGGCCGATGGTAAGTTCTCCAAATCAGCGAAAAACAATCAATTTGCTCTACGTGACACTAGAATCAGAGGCGCTTAAAACACCCATAAATGAAAGAACCCGCCGTTTAAATTTATCAAGGGCAGTTCTATGATGTATAAGGTAATAATTAATGAGTTTTAAGACACTTCGGGAAAAGTGACCAAAATGGCCAAAATTGAACAAAACCGAAGGCTATAATCCACGTTTTTTGGCCAAGAATGGCACAAGAACAAATATGACCTTATTTTTTTATATTAGGTCCTAGGGGTCATCTTATGGTTTGTGGAAAAATCTTAGAGCTTAAGGCCTACCATAAGCCCTCCAAATCAGCGAAAAACACATGATTTGTTCGACATGAAACGACTAACGGAGAGGCTTAAAACACCCTTAAATGAAAGAACCAGCCGTTTAAATTTATCAAGGGTAGTTCTATGATGTATAAGGTTATCATTAATGAGTTTTAAGATACTTCGGGAAAAGTGACCAAAATGGCCAAAATTGAACAAAACTAAAGGCTATAATCCACGTTTTTTTGGCTAAAAATGGCACTAGAACAAAAATGACTACATTTTTTTTATAGTAGTTCCTTGGAGTCATCTTATGTTTCTGGGAAAATCTTAGCGCTTAAGGCCTATCGTAAGCCCTCCAAATGAGCGAATACACATGATTTGCCCGACGTGAAACGACTAAAGGAGGAGCTTAAAACACCCTTAAACGAAAGAACCCGCCGTTTAAATTTATCAAGGGCAGTTCTATGATGTATACGGTAATGATTAATGGGTTTTAAGACACTTTGGGAAAAGTGACCGAAATGGCCAAAATTGAACAAAACCTTGTGGTAAGCCAAAAATGAACAAATCTACGTTTTTTGGGCCAAAAATGGCACTAGAACAAGAATTACTAAATTTTTTATAATAGCTCCTAGGGGTCGTCTTATGATTTGTGGAAAATTTTTAGAGCTTAAGGCCTACGGTAAGCCCTCCAAATCAGCAAAAAAACACACGATTTGCTCGGCGTGACACGAGACGCGGAGGAGCTTACAATACCCTTAAATGAAAGAATCTGCCGTTTAAACTTAGCAAGGGCAGTTCAATGATGTATAAGGTAATGATTTATGGATTTTAAGACAATTTGAGAATAGTGACGAAAATGGCCTAAATCGAACAAAACCGAAGGCTATAATCCACGTTTTTTTTTGGCAAAAATAGCACTGGAGCAAAAACGACTAATTTTTTTGTAGTAGCTCCTAGGGGTCATCATTCATGTGTTGTGGAAAAGTATTAGAGCTTAAAACCTATGGTATGCTCTCCAAATTAGTGAAAAATACACGATTTGCTAGCTGTGGCACGAGACACTGAGGAGCTTAAAACACGCTTAAACGTAAGAACCCGCACCTTAAATGCATCAAGGGAAAATCTATGATGTATAAGGTAATAATTTAAGGATTTTAAGACACTTTGGAAAAAGTGACCGAAATGGCTAAAATTGAACAAAACCGAAGGCCACGTTATTTGGTCAAAAATGGCAGTGGAGTAAACCTTAGTTTAAAAAAGCGCGACTCGGCGCAAGGCGCCATGAGGCGCAGCTGTCATCGCCTCAGAAGCCTGAGGCGTACTAGTGTGCATGAGGCGCACCTGAGGGGCAGGCCCTGAGGTGCACGCGAGGCGCATGACTGTGCAATTTCCAGTTTTCTTTCTCCTGTAACCTTATTTCTACCCTTCCCTTTGCCCCTTAATCCCTTGCTTATACTTCTTTACCCATAGGCCCTCTTTAAATACCAAAAAAAGGGGTAATGTTTTGCAAAGTATGGTTTCGAAAAATAGAATTTTGTTTGCTAAATGAGTACGCCTCGTGCGCATGAGGCGTGCGTCTTCGCCTCGCGCCTCCTTAAACTAAGGAGTAAACATGAGTAAATTTTTTGAAGTTGATCCTAGGGGTCATCTGATGAGCTGTGGAAAAATATTAGAGCTTAAGACCTATGGTATGCCCTCCAAATCAGCAAAAAACACACAATTTGTTCTTTCTTCCCGACACGTGCATGGAATAAAGTTGCTTAAGGTATTCAACCAGGTAAGTTGTCAAAAATATGGTGAAGTTACCCCCATCCAGTTCCTACTTGTGTTTTTTTAAATAGGTAAGGAAAGGAGTACAAGGACAGTTGGGTGACCAATCAGTATTCAGAATGGCACAAAAAGAAGCAGAGGTGGGGGAGGGCACATCCTGAGAATGCAGAATAGAGTGCCCCTAATTAGTGAGCCAGTCGGCTGTCCTACTGGCCTCACAAAAAAAAACGTAACGAATTTGCACATGAAGAAATTGCTGGAGTAGGGAATGGCAATCACAAATCAAGAAATCAAAACTATTAGACGTTAGCAACTTATTCTATTATGGGTGAATCATGAGAACTTGACAAAACAGAAACTACAGAATTTATCAATTAGAAGTAACATATTTCTGAAAATCAAGGAGAAAGGAAAAATACCTTTTCCAGAAGGTGTAAATCGTATAAGACCAGGTCGAATCGTTACGGGGACAAGATCACCCTCTGCTTCACTATCTTCATCAGCTTGTTGTGTGACGTTTGCCACCATATCCTTTTTGATTCCTGTGTCTATAGTCATATCTTTCACTGGCTCTTGTCTATTAAACTGCTGCAACAGAAATGACAGGTCAAGATAAATACGGAGTATATATTAATAGCATCATATATCGCACTGCACGTACACTTATAACTTCACGTGGATTGACTCTTATTCATACCTCATCCAGTTTAGCTTTGTCACGGTTTAACCTTTTATATTCCCTCTTTGACTTCTTACGCCTAGTACTTCTGCTTACCTGGGTAAAGGCAAATTGAATCAACACACTTATTTGATTGCTTTTAAGATAAAGATGAAAAAAATGATGTCAAGTGGCATCCTCATAGACGAGCTAAGTACAAGTAGGTTTCACTTTTGCTGAATAACTGTAACAAGGATTTCCCTAAAAGCCTGCCACATTAGCTCCCCCCCCCCTTCCCAGGAAAAGTCAGTTGGAGATAATCCAGAGAAATGCAGGTTCGACTCCAACCAAATAGCACAAAAGTTAAGCATAAACGGACAACAGCAAATTTCTTTTAATTTCCAAACAAAAAAAAAAAAAAAAAACAAGAATCTCGTACTTTTTCCTTCCTAACTCAACATGTTAAGTTTGTAACTGACCAAAAATCTGAATATAGTTTTTTGATCTAGACTTCTACTTGAAATTATGGATGACAGTATGGAAACTTGCACCAGAAAATCAGTTATGTCTGTAATACCCTACCTTCTTCACTCTATCAGCTTCACCAGATGGTGTAGTATCTTTGCTCTTTCCGTCAAGTTCACTGCACCAAGAAAATAAAGGGGCAAATAACGGAAAGTTTATAAGACTACGGAATCTGCTGCAAAGGGCAAAGGGAGGGAGGGAAAACGTACACAAAAGAAATTATACCACAACGGTTATTACTCGAACAGCTCGTTCAGCAAGAAAACATTATGTAGTGCAAAGAAAACAAAAGATAACAACATTGACTTCACTACTCAAGTGACCATACTAACCTTCAAAAGTTGTCCTATTGCAGGAGTATGATTTATAGACGCTAGTAATATTTTAGGCTTGAAATATCCCGTACAGGAATTTGCAATGATGGTTACGACCTCAGGGGGTTTCTAAACAGCATTTTTCCCAAAACCCGTCTAAAACGTGAATCTTTTCCTCAAAGGGAGTAGTTTGATGAAAAAGAATAGGCATAGTTAACTTACATGTTAAAACTTAACAAGGATATGGAAAATCCAGGTAAAACACATAGAAAAAAGGGAGACATTAGCCAAAAAGGTAATGACAGCAGACGACATGTAAGAGAGCAAACAATCTTATAAGTCTAAGAAAGGTAGATTAAACATCACCAAAAAAGAGGAACAAAATAGATGAAATGACGAGGAAACCATAAGCAAGTTCACTACTATTGTATGTTGTCATTGCTTCTTACCTTATCAAACACTAGACTCAAAGTAGTTATGACAACCTCAATGGAAGCCAGGCATGCTCGTCACATAAATTCCAGAACAAAGATAAAAAAATAAGGAAGCAAGGAAATAAAGACCTATCAGAATTAGACTCTGGCTCCATCTTATCAACACACTTTCTCTTGACGTCAGAGCTAGACAGAGCATTCTGATCTCTCCTATTTTTATGTTTCTTTTTCTTCTGTGGTTTTGTGGTATTTTCACAATCACGGAATTGCTTCTTCTGAACAGTGTTGACTACTGCCTGGAGCTTTCTCTTTTTCCTGCAATGCACATAACAGAAAACATTGAATTATGGAATTAATAGTAACACAGAACCAGATAAAGTATAACAAAACAAGACAACACAAGATCCCGAGATTCAGAAAGAAAAACGAAGTAGCACAGATGATCGAAGTGGGTGGAAGAAACATTGTCAGGCTTAGTTTATTTTTAGATAGAATGCAAACACCTTGTTGCTAAGATAGTAACATTCATGCAGAGGAACCAGCCACACGCACACTATCACGTAAAGTTGAAGAAGAAGGAAAGAGTGAAATGGATGCAAACTGAATATCAAAGATACAAGCAACACCCAATATTCAGATCAATCAACTACCCAATGGCCACTACAGATGAAGAACAATAGCTCAACAACATTGACTAGCGATGGACAAGAAATCGGAAAGAACCATGTAAAGCAAAGATGTAGGAAAAGATCAAAGAGACACCAAAACATACTTAGGATTCTCTGATTTGCTAGAAGCTTTTCTCTTCTTGGAAGCTAGATCTCCATTGGAGGCATTTCGTACAGGAGATGGGCTCTTCCCTGCCTCATCTTCGTCCTCGTCAGTTTCAATTTGGTTGTTTCTGGTCTCCTTATCAAACTCTTCAATAGCCAAGAGCCTGACATCTGAAGGTAATGACTGCTTCTCTACAACTTCATCTTCAATGTCAGCCATTGCGTCTTCAATTGCCTCAGTAGCTTGAAGCAATATTGGTTCTTTCCTCTTCACACTGATTTGGCAACAAGCATTAAAAAATTTATGTAGAAGCTATCAACACCACAAGAAGAAAAACATGGAAGCTCTCGCTCGTTTCTCCATGCAATTATACAACCAAAAGATGTAGGAAACAGAATCAGTTCAAAAATTAAGCCTAACCAGATTATGTCTTTATCCTTAAAAATGGTAGTTGACTCAAACTCTGGCAGAACGAAACCATCCATCTGCAACAAAATGAGATTTACTCAAAGGAACACCTAGGGTACCACAGAGCAGACACACACAGACACGGGATAAAGACAAAATGGCCATTGCAGTTTATGTCAACTTGAAAGATACTGACCAGAAGTCCAGAACGAATATGATTGTACTACATGGGCACAGAGAGGCACAGCCAAACAAGTTCCTCACAGGGAAATGGAAGTATGAATACAAGTAGGAATGTCAAGCTGAATATTACTGGTATATGGAAGACTAATCCTTCACAAAAAAACGCCGTTACATTAAGATATTAAACATATACGGAGTATTATTTTGTGAAATTTGAAGACAGTGGCCTATATAGTATGGGTTTATGGCAACTTCCTTCCTCTAGTACGATTGGAGGGTTTACTTAAACCAAAGCTCTGCCTCATTTCTACTCAAACAGATAAGCAGATCTGTTATCTTACCACAAGACATAAATCAAAGCAAGTTCTTAAAAGACTACTATTATAAAGGAATGCAGTCAGGCAATCACCATATCTCTAGCTTCTATCCCTTTTCATGTCTTACTTATCAGACAAATACACGGTAACACTTGAGACAAACAAACGACGGTTAGAAGCAGTAACAGCATCACACATCCATAACTTTATAGCTCCTTTCAAGAGGGTCCACGACTCCATGTCCGTACTTCCTTCTGTAAAGATTACATCACATCCAATCTTCACAAAGAGTGGAGAATTTGCTTCCTCATGGTACCAAAGATTGATTTATCACTAGGTGCTGTTTCATCCTAAGACCTCGTGATTTCTCCTCCTAGGAACTTACCTCTGAAAATGTTTAAACCTAATAAAAAATTTAGCTTTTCCACATAGACCCCATAATTTCAGCATGCAAAGATGTTCAGCGGACTAGCAAATCACCTTCTACCACCTCACTCTTGTCTCCCTGTCACCTTAACCTCTCACTAGCTCGTTAAACTTAAAATTTCAGCTGCACCCATCACTTCAACATTCAGAACGTTCTTCAATGTAATCCCTGGCTAATCTAGTTTCCCAATCACCCAACCCACCATCTCCCACCTCTGAAGAAACAAGCTCCAAACACTTACATTCAATCTAGGTAGCAAAATCCCCTAGCAGAAACTACAGAAACAAGTATAAACACAAACGGGCAGAATTCGTGAGCCAAAGTTGACCCACCAAGAAAAACGCTGCAGTGGCGCAGTTTGGGGCAAAAAAAGTTCACCCCTTTATCATAAAAAGTTAGAACTCACAACTTCACACCTGAATATCCTAACATGATCATACAAACCACTCATAAATTACTTGACAAATTCGAGTAACAATTTAACAAACCAAGCTACAATCAGACCAAAGATTACCCTTTTACAGACTAGAGATTAAACATCTTACAAACTTTTAGCACATTTGATCACATCATATGCCACTTACAAGTTACAAGTAACAAATAATTGGAGCACACCCACAAAAACATGAGCAAAACAACATCAAAACCTAAACTTTCTGAGCAAAAAGTCAAAAGTTTCAAACTTTTAACCGATCAAATCACAATGCCGCTGAATATAATCATAAAAATTGATCAAAACCCACAAAAACAAAAACACCAACAACAAAAATTAAAACTTTATAATATGCAAAAAAAATACAAAGAAAATGTGGGAAAAAATAACATGCAAGAAGAGAAGAGGGAGCTATACAGAGAGAATGATTCCATTTGGGCAAGAGTCATGAAGGTCAAAAGAGTAAAGTAGGTATGAAACGACGTCGGAGATGGTTTCAAGGTGGGGTTTAAGAAGAACCCATGAACGTCTGAGCCCGTTTTTCTTCTGAAACTTGCTTAATACGCCATTACCAAACACCAGTCGGATTCTGAGCTTGGTTTCTTCCATTGTCTCACGCGCCGCTTGCCCACGGTGAGGAGAGAGAAAAAGGGAAGTGAGTGTGTCTGAAATTTTGACTGTGTGAGGAGTCGAGGAGTTTGGTTCTGCCCAGATAAACCCCAGGTCCTCAACTGAAAAAGACCGGGATTCTTAATTAAAAAACTCGGCAAAGTTTAGGTCCTCGATTTACCCTTAACTCGACATTTCGTTTCGTTAAGCGGTCTCACACTATGAGGCGGTCTCACGGTTGAATAATTGTTTTCCAACGTGTAATTGTGACGAGTCATTTTTAGATTCGGTTTTGTTAATTGAGTAATCGGTTTGGCGGCACAATGACCTTATTCTTTCCTCGTTTCGGTTAATTGAACGTTAGAGCGTGCGGTTTCATGGTCTCTTGGTTCATGGTATCTTAAATGGTACCTTTCTTTAAAAATGCGTAGAGTAAACGTGTATATGATTGCTTGCGAACCTTTAAACCTAACTTATGACTAACTTATGTATTACGAGGTACTATGAAGTATAACTTTGACACCCCCCCCCCCAAAAAAAAGTTTAAAAAAAACCAACACAGGGTAAAGCCTCAACTTTGCTAAAACAACGTTATTTCAAGGATCAAGCCTGTGTCTGTAGATGCAAAAAGTTTAGATACAGGAGCAATTTAAACATAAAGCCACATTGCTTGGGTGCATAGCCTAAGGCAAGTTCTGTCAAAAGCACAATCTGAAAACTTCAACTAAACTCTAAAACAATCGTTTCCTCGTATGTATCTAGTTTGGCCAACACCAAGAGACAAATACATCCAGCATCCTCCTTGCGAGACTCCTCTCATAAACCCCTGCAAAAGCACAACAATATCAGCACAGTCTGCTCTCATACTGAATCACAAACAAACCAGGTAAGTCAAATGAATAACTTGATCATTCATACTTCACACAGTAAAATGTAACCCTCAAATATGTAACTATGTAAGCATTGTGAACTCAAAACTTAAACTGCAACGCACAACTGACATATAATAGCAATTCAGTTTAGCCTCCATCCATCAGTTAAAAGTAAATTCACATATGACTGTGCGTAATGCCCTAATTCACCAAAGAATTACATTTTCCATAAGTCCACTGTCCAACTAAGAAACTCTGGGGATAATAGTTACTACTTCCTAGTGTAAAACGAAATTTGTTCCCCTACGTCAGGCTTTGAACTTAAAAATCATCATCAGATTCGTAGCTGCTAGCCTATGTAAAAGTAAGAACCTTTTGATGTATAACGTCTACTCCGTAATTACTTTGCTGGGAAAAAAGAAATTGACACAAGGCTGTGGGCTGTAGCCGTGGAACTGAAATGGATGCATTTCATAATACGGAGTATGGTTTAGAAAGGTTCCTTGACTTCCTTCCCATAACAACTTTACCGATCTGCCATCTCTATTAGTTACATGGCTTACATCCCCCGAAATCTCAGATTTGCAACGGTACCCCTAGTAGACCCTGTCTCAGCACCAATTCTACTCCATAAAGTATGAGAGATTACACAGCCAAATGAAGCTTTCCCAAATTTCTGGTCAAAACTCGAACTGCAACTTGAAAGAACACTAGAAAATTTGAAAGAGTTGATATCACCCACCTTGCTGTATTAGCTCTAATTTTCTACATCGCACCCAAAATACCATTTCTGCACTGGTAAAAAGGATACTTTCACCACCGGAAGAAGGTGCATTACAAAGACAGACATAAAGTCGCCAAAGAAACTGACACACACCTAACTTCTTCGTAGAACATTGAGATTCAGCAGGAATATCTCTTCAAGGAAGATACATAAAGCAGATAATCTACCTACAAGGCTACAACTATTACATAGACCATGTAACAAATGTCTGGCCCATACAAGAGGAAGAGGTACCAAACGGTTGGGAGAATGATCAATCCCTGAAGCCTAAAACAATGCTTTTTATTGATAGTCATGTGAAGCTATCCTCACGACCATGATACAAACTAACCTACAACAAATACAGCGCAAACTAGCTGGCTACATCCATTAGTCATAAACGATAAACCCATCCTAAAGAGGACAATATCAAGCATCTATATAGAGCACTAAACAACAGCTACATATAATGAGCAAATCAGTCACCAATCTCCACTCTCGAATTCTAAAATGTGAGATCTTGATGCAAACCGAGCCTAGCAAGCAAACAACTTCAAAATGCAGGCCAGCCTTTTCTCTTGAGACAATCGGGAATGGACAAGAACATTATTACTACGACACCACAAGCGCACACTAACAAGTAAAGGAGCTAGTCTATTAACTGCTCCCAAAAACACGATTTTTACCGGTTTCTTCAAGTTTTCGTCTTTCTACAAAGACATACGGAGTACACCTCAGATCAACCCCCTTCTCATTTCGATATCGATTTCACCTTCAACTTAAATCTAATACTATCATCACTGTCTAATTTCCTCCCCAACTTTCACAAAAACAATCAAATTGTCATCTTTCAACCACATTTCCAATAGAATCAACTCAATCAACCAACATCAAATCATTATAATTACTCTAAAAATTCACACAACAATAAAAAAAAGGTGCTTACTTTTTCATCAAACCAACCCCAAATCAATGAAGCGTAACACACAAGCAAAACCCAAAATAAAAATGGGGTCCACACAGAAAACAATCCACAGTAACAAAAGTGGGAGTAAAATATATAATTACCTGACTTTTCTGGTGAGGATGGACTTGAGTTTACGAGCGAGGTCTTGAGATTGAACCTTACGCTCGAGGGACTTGCGTGCCAACACGCGCTTCTCGGAGTTTTTGATGTGATGAGTTTCATGGCGTTTGATGAGACGCTCCATGCCGCTACTCTGCATCTTCCTCTGCATCATTTGCAGCGCGTGCTCCAGATTCCCATTTCTCACCTTCACTCGGATCCCCCGCCATTGTTGAAGTGAACTCGCCAAACTCGGTTGTTTCCATAGACTCGCCGCCGCTGCCGCCGCCGTGTTCATCTTATTATCGTCGCCTCTGATTCTTTTTGGATGGAAATGTGTCAATTGCCCGACTCTTGAAACTTTGCTTTGTTTTTGTGTTCGTTGGTTAATTGGGTTGGGTTGGGTTGGGTCATGAGTTAAGGGTTACTAACTTACTATACGAGCTGTCGGTTTAAGATTGCGTTATTTTAATTGGGTTATTCGGCATAAGCTATGTCTATGGTTTGGATTTTTGAGGTTTGATACGAAGCTCTTGGAGAGACGTTTATTGAATGGTTTCTAAATACATAAAGCCATAATTTAACAGAGAAAAAAAAAAAAAAAACGCTCTTATAGTGATAGGAGATCGTATTTGACTTATACTATCGAGGTTGGAGGTGTGCATATACACATTACTACATTAGTACATCACACATTACACGAAAAACCTACCCTACCCCTCACTCTCCTGACGAACACTATTTAAGACCACCCTACCCAAAAAACGCTATCTAACCCAACAACAATGGCTGACAACCACCCCCTATCACACCCACAACACATTGCCAGCGAAGTCGGCAGGGACAAAAAGATACCCTATGAATGGTAGCGGTTTAAATTTAAAGGGGTGTTGTGTTCTAAAGGTGTCCTGAAAAAGGGTTTAGGAAGTGCGACTCCAAAATTTTTTTCCGGTGGTCAATGGTTGTCTCGACGGTCAGTTTGTAGTCGGTCGTGGACCGTGGTGGTCTCAGTGCTTGCTTGGGAGTTGGGAATGAGGGTACGGGAGAGGAGAGAGTAATGAGTATCTTACTTTAAGAGTCTATCAAAACTCATTTCCTTAACATGTTCAATGCATAGTGATGGGGCTAGCAAAACCGCACACAATCAAATCAATTTACATGAACCATAACATCTTAAACAAAAAAAATCATAAAACTCCAATCGATTTTCAACATTCCCAATCACCCTCGTGATACATCTTAAAAACCCCAAATAAGGCACTAATGCAACTTCGACAAAATTGATAATCACACACACAGACAGACACACTCAACATCGAAACCAAATCACAGTACTTGCGTTGTTGAACAATGAACGACACTTCCACTTCCCCAAAAAATTGACAGTGGCTTCTTCAACACACTATTAACAGTGAGTGAGTGAGTGAGGCTGAGCAAGCCGCCATGTCCGCCGAGCTGAGAGAGCTCCGCCACTCCAGCTCCATCGGAAGCCGCTCCTCCTCCCCTCGCAAACACCCTCTACAACAAACCCAACAAAATCAGCTTCAGCAAAACGACGACGTTTCCCCCCTCCTCTCCTCCTCCTACCCCAAACCCTCCGACGACGGCGACACGCGCCACCCACGTGACCACCGCCCTTTCTGGTGGCCCCACCTTTTTTCTGAAGATCCCAGAACTTCTGCTACATCTCCGACAAGACTCTCCCTCTTTTTGATCATCGCGCTTGTTGTCGCTGGATTTGTCTCTGTATCTTCCCTTATAAGCCGCCTGGTAATTCTAAATCGCCGCCTTTTTGCTTCTAAGTACGATTTTGGGGTTTAATTTTGTTGGGTTTTTCGCAATCTAGTATGAAGTTTTGATCTTGATTATTGCATCGTGAATTTTTCCAGATTTTGGTTAGTATAATGTGAATAAGATTAATGTATAATGTTGAATGTTGCTATTTTAAATTTGGTTTGACATGGAAAATTTGTCACAAGTTTAGATTTTGATCAATGTGATGCGAATTAGTGTAGATGTTAGTTAGTGGATCAATTTACATTGTAATTAACAATATTGAGATGTTGATGAGTAGTTGAATTGTAGTCACAAGTTTCGATTTTTGATTACCGGGCTGTTGATTTTTCCGGGTTTTGGTTAGTTGGTGAGTTTACGATGTTGAGCTGATTATGAGTGCTCGAAATCTTGCCGAGCTTCTGGATGATTGTAGTAGCAAGCTTATGTCTTGAATGTTGCAAAGTGAAGTTTTGATTGGGATTCGAGAGCTACTCACTGGAATGGCAGCTATTGGTTTTATTTGATGGAATGTTGAAAGTATGAACATTTGCTACTCATTTACACTGAAAAGCTCGATTATTTCAGTGGATAGGCTAAGGGAATTGTGTACTTTGAGAGTCACATCTTCTGTTTTTGGGTTGTGGTTCTATAAGGGGGATGTGAGATGATCCGAAGTTTGAGCTGTTGTGCATCTTTGTTATTCAAATGTTTGAGGATGTGTTTTAGATTGCGAAATTTGATGTTATGTTTTAATTGTTTTGTTGTCAGAATGCACCTTACTTGTGCAAAAAGGATGGCATCACTCTACAATGTCCACGGGTAAGCTTGTGTGAGATCTCATATATGATACAGTGTTTCTATGTATTTGCTTTGATGTCTAGCAAACTGTAAAATGTGAATCCTGCTCAATATTCAGGTCAAGGAAACGCCTTCACTTTGGGAGAATCCAATTTCTGCGACCACATCTTGGAAACCTTGTGCTGAGCGTCGTAGTAATGGGTTATCAGGTTAGCCACTGGAATTATACAGAGCAGGCTTATGTCAGTGTCTGTGTTGGATCTGCACATTTTCTGCTATACATATGTAATTTCAAAAGTGAATCTAATACTTCTTCTGATGCTCTCAGGTATTCCTGCTGAGAATGAAACTAACGGATATATATTTATTCATGCCGAAGGTGGCCTAAATCAGCAAAGAATCGCTGTATGATACTTGTTTTATCTTTTGTTCTTTTCTATGTCATGTTTCGACTTCTCATTGGAAGATAGACTAGAAAATGTATGAGATAGAATATTCTGTTTCAAAGCTATAAGTTAGTTTGAATGCCTTAGTCTCTCTAGAAAGTTGCTGATATCTCCCTAACAATTTCGATGTCTCAGAATTTCTGCATATATGCCTTCATGCTATTGAGGAATTAAATAAGGTATATTGGTGTTCTGCAGATATGCAATGCTGTCGCTGTGGCCAAAATTCTGAATGCAACACTTATATTGCCAGTGCTGAAGCAAGACCAAATCTGGAAAGATCAAACGTGAGATTTCTTTGATGTCCAACACTTCAGAGTTTTCTTTGTTCTATCTGTTGTCATGTTTTGTTTAATGCTACGATAATCACAACAAGCCCAGGTCGTGGAATGTTTTTGGATTGGCTAACATGATGGAACTGTCTATGTCAAGTAGAAAGAAAGAAACACGATAAAAGGGAAGTAAAAGAGAGTACACAAAGAAAAGTGAGAACATTGAAAGAAGGGAGCTGTAAATTGGAAGCATATGAGTAGGGAGAGACATTAAAATTTGGAAACCCTCAGAAACTCCGCTTAATGAATGACCATTTATTTATATGAAGAGTAGTTCATAAAAGTTTTATCTCTTTTGTGTTCTACAGGAAATTTGAAGACATATTTGACGTTGATCATTTCGTTGACTACTTGAAGGATGATGTGCCAATTGTCCGTGATATTCCAGAGTGGTTTTCAGACAAAACAGAATTGTTCTCTAGCATAAGGTGTGATTCCAATTTTATTTTTTTTAAGGTTACAATTTCAATTAACATTTGGGGGGGGGGGGGGCGGGGGGAGGTTGTTCCAACTTTGGCAAACAAGGAAGCATGACTTTGTAGGAGAAATACTTGAAATCTCGAGTTCGCAATCATCTGTATCAAAAGTAGCAAATGCAACCAATACTACAATTACTTTTTAGCATAAAGTTTGAGAAGTGCACTGAGTTTTGGGACTTCTCCGACACAAGTAGTTTGGCAAATGTTTTAGATGCTATGATCACTTTGTTGTAGATATGTGCCGCCAACTGTTGTGTTGGCATATGCATAGACCGCATATGTGTGTTATCACTTACTATCTACGAAGCTTCTTAAAGCTTAGCTGGAGCAGCTGGTATAACATCTTGTGGATGTTATTGTGGTGCCTTTTTTTTCTTGGGGTGGAAGGACAGTGTGGTAGCCATTATGATGGCATTGTTCCAGAGAGTTGGCGTGTAGAGGGGGAAAGTGTACAAGGCACAATCAACTATGTCCTTGACTAACAGGGAAATCTTTTGGGATGTTGATGTGTTCGGTGATTGGTATGCATGATGTAGGGCTTTGATTATATGCTATTTGATTTTATTCTTAGTGCTTCCAATTGGATAATTTACTTCTTCATTGATCTGGGGCATGGAAATTGGAGCGGATATTCCAAGAAATGTGATTTAGGAAAGTGTTCATCCTTGTTGTAGTTCTCAGACTCCGTTGATTGAGAATATGCTCTTCACACTTTCGATGTTATATGCCTGCCATAAACATTTTTACATACTGCCTTTCTTCAGTACTTTTGGTAGCGATTTTAATTACCTTTTTTTTAGCTCACTGGGTCTTATTAATGTATGATAGGCGAACTGTAAAGAACATTCCAAAGTATGCTTCTGCTCAGTTCTACATCGACAATGTTCTTCCTCGAATCAAAGAGAAGAAAATAATGGCTCTGAAACCTTTTGTGGATAGACTTGGGTAAGTTCCAGATGACCTAAGTTTTTTTCTTCCTTGGAAACACACAGGCATCACTTAATGTGAAAACTCCATCCCCCATTTTCCAGGTATGATAATGTTCCTCAAGAAATCAACAGGCTAAGGTGTAGGGTGAATTATCATGCCCTAAAGTTTCTTCCGGAAATTGAGCAGATGTCGGATATGCTGGCTTCAAGAATGAGAAACCGCACATCAAGTTCAAATCCGTATATGTATGTCGATTTGCACTTCAAATCTTTGTTTCAAGGAGTTGGTTTTAAAAATTTATCTGATTTACTACTTGCCATCCTACAAATCTGTAATTCCTTTTCCTACAGGGCTCTTCATCTCCGTTTTGAAAAAGGCATGGTGGGACTATCTTTCTGTGATTTTGTTGGGACCAGAGATGAGAAAGCTAAAATGGCCGAGTACAGGAAAAAAGAATGGCCAAGACGTTATAAGGCATGTTCAACTAACTTCCCCCCCCCCCTTCCCCTCGATTTGTTCTTACATCTGAACATCTCAACATTTTATAACATGTCTCATGTCTATATGAGTGTCGGACATGTCTGGATGTTCTGATTAGATAATCTATATATATTTATGTCTCTCTTGGTATTTTGATGCAGAATGGTTCCCATTTATGGCAACTAGCTCTGCAGAAGCGGAAAGAGGGTCGATGCCCTCTTGAGCCTGGAGAAGTGGCGGTGATTCTGCGTGCTATGGGCTATCCAAAAGAAACCCAGATCTATGTTGCCTCCGGTCAAGTCTATGGGGGCGAGAACCGGATGGCGCCACTCAGGAATATGTTCCCTAACTTGGTGAGTTATTTCTACCCCTTCTCTTGACTGAAGTCATGCAATTATTTTCCTCTTCCTTTTTCTTTTTCCTGGCCCCTGTTACGAATATCTAGGATTAAACATTGCTGAATCCAACTTCTACAACAGGTAACGAAAGAGGAGTTAGCGAGTAAAGAGGAGCTGGATAGCTTCCGAAAGCATGTTACTAGCCTAGCTGCTCTCGATTTCCTGGTGTGTTTAAAGTCAGATGTATTTGTGATGACCCATGGAGGTAACTTTGCTAAGCTCATCATTGGCCACCGGAGATACATGGGCCATAGGCAGAAGTCGATCAAACCCGACAAAGGCCTCATGTCCAAATCGTTCGGGGACCCCTACATGGGTTGGGCAACCTTTGTAGAAGATGTTGTAGTGACCCATCAAACAAGAACAGGATTGCCAGAGGAGACTTTCCCTAATTATGATCTCTGGGAAAACCCTTTAACCCCTTGCATGTGTAGGGCATAAAATTGTGCAAACTATGATCTACGTGTGTTAGTATTAGTACATTGTTATCTATCAACCAGTGTATATTACATTTTGATGATCATAATTTAATTTTTTTTATAGTTTAAATTGGATGAGTAATATAGTAAATGAAAGTGATGATTCGTCATTAGAGAATTCCGACTTCTTTGTTTTGAGTGCAACCGTTTCATGTAGATGCTGTTTTTCTGATTGGTTCGAGACCTTCGAGTTATAAAGAGTATGAAGTCGGATACTATTTATTGTGCGTTGATTTCACTTGATTTTTGTGTAAACGTCTGTCATTTGTCAAATATGAGCTAGTAGTTGATAAAATGACCACATTTTAACAAATTTGGGTAAATGACTTGAGGTTTTATTCAATCATTAGAATTATTTATCATCATTAGCCTCCTAATATAGGCTTAAGTTCGGCTTAATTACAGGGATTACAAAGAATAATAAAATTCTACAAATGTTCCCAAATATACACAAATCACTAAATTAGCTGTACGCGATAGTATGCTTCCTAATTAAGATTGATATATGTTGTCTAAACTAATATATACACGAAATTATTACAGTAGCTTCACACAATAATATGCTCCCTAATAAGATTGATATCTTGTCTAATACATTTATTTTGTTAGTTATTTGGGTTTGATAGCTGTTATAGGATAAGGTTGTTGAATGTGTCACACCCAATTCTACGTCAAAAATTATGAATGTACAATCACCAAAATTAGTAAGATAAATAAAAGTTGCTTAATTATAGAAAAAATATGTTAGAGAATATATTAGGAAATATTATTATGGTCAAGAATGTGTTCGCAATATTATGTACAGGAAAACAATAAGATTGCGAACACATTTTTGACCATAATAATATTTCCTAATATATACCCTAACATATCCTCTACTACTTAATCTTTGTTCAGTTCATATAAAGCTCACATTCAGATTTTCGTAGCATTTCCAGTCAGTCCAAAATGAAGGCCTCCATTATTATATTTGCAATGTCTCTCATCTTACTACTTCGGCTACACAGGTACATACTCAAAAGAATTTAAATCAAACGTTAACGAAATGAATAGAACGGAAGAAGTATTACCGCATTCGTCTAACATATTGTTTTATTGTGTGGGTGTGTTAATTTGTTCGTTATATGCCATTTTCCAATGTTCTATATAGGAATATTAATTGTCTGATTACAAGAATTTTATTGATGATGATTAGAACTGGGATACAGGCCAGGTTTAGTATAATTATCATTTTGGCAATAATGTAGCTTTTTTGGCATGTGTTCTAATTCTCTAAGAAATTAAGGGTAAGAGTGCGTACATGTGACCCTCGTGCCCCACCTAGTGACGGGAGCCTTGGAGTCACGGGGATAATGTTGTTGTAGTTGTTTGCCGTGTAAATGAAAAAAGGTGTTAACTGTGCATGAATTGGATGTGCATGATAGGGCAAACTTCTTATGATTACGATTAAGAAAATTTGTGTAATACATACGCACCTACAATGACAACAATTTATCGTGCATGCATGGATCGCTTTAGTTGTGGTAGGTTTAAATGTACGCAGTCTTACCCTTGTGAATTGAGAAAATTGCGCTTTTTCGAGCAATAGAGGAAGCATAGCATGCAGATGCATAGGTGATATTGCGTCTGTTTCAGGGAGTCAGTCATTTGAATTGGTGTCGTCATGATCGTGTCTTAGATGGGGGGATTTGGCCTTTCACGTGTTTTTGGGGCACGTGTTAAGGTATAAAACCATTGATTGGGCATAATCATTTGTCTTGGCAGGGTAGTCGCAACAAAAGGTTCCCAAGAGGGACATGCTGTAACACCACCTAGAGGTTGGAATTCTTACGATTCATTTTGTTGGACAATCTCAGAAGAAGAGTTCCTACAGAATGCTGAATATGTCTCCCAGCCCCTGTATCCTTCTGGATATGAGGTTCATAGATCTGTTTTACATTCGGTTTTATGAATTCTTCTTCCGTTCTTTTGGATTGTTTCCGACAATTTTTTTTGCTAGACCGACCTGTAATAATCACAGTTTTTCGCGTGCAGTATGTTGTTGTGGATTACCTTTGGTACAGGAGATTAGTTCCTGGAGCACATACAGACTCTGAGGGTTTTGATGTAATTGATGAGTGGGGAAGAATGGTTCCTGATCCCGATAGGTGGCCTTCGTCTAAGGGTGGAAAAGGGTTTACTGAAGTAGCCGAGAAAGTGCATAACATAGGCTTGAAATTCGGAATTCATATCATGAATGGTATAAGTTTACAGGCTGTAAATGCAAACACACCGATCTTGGATCCTAGTACGGTATGCTTCTTTGAATTAATCGGCAATCATATAGTTGTAACATGATTTTATGCAAGTTTTACGTGATTTAGGCAATTTCGACTTTTGCAATGTATCTATCAGGGAGGTGCTTATATGGAAGATGGAAGAAATTGGACAGCACAAGACATTGGGATCACAGAGAAGAAATGTGCATGGATGACACACGGGTTTATGAGCGTGAACACGACCCTAGGAGCAGGGAGAGCCTTCCTACGATCTCTTTTTGAACAATATGCTGAATGGGGAGTTGATTTTGGTAATGTATTGACAGCACTTACTAGATGTGTAGATCCTTTTCTTTGAAACATGCATTATTGGTTTGCATATACTTGTTCTACTGTGTGCTACAAGCTTCTTACTTTCTTTCAACAATTTGTCTTAACCATTCTGCTTACTATGCTCATTCTGGTTTCCAATATGTGTGCATACAGCTACGCGGCCTTTTCTGATTTCCATCTCACATTGAAGCATTATTTTGATGAACTTTGTGTCTTCTTTGGAAATAATGTGGTGTTTTGTGTCAAAATGTTAGATTTACTGTCAAGAAACGTGATGTTTACACTTGATTCTGGAATGCCATATGAAACTTGGTTGTTGTTCTATAGATGACACAAAAAAAAGTCTGTCTACTGTGACTACATTTTGTCTTTGAACGTAAGTCTGTCATATAATATACGACTTCTGTGAAGATAGATATAGGTCTGATTGACAATTTTCCGTGTGTGTTTGTAACAGTCAAGCATGATTGTGTCTTCGGGGATGACTTGGACATAGACGCAATTAGCTATGTGTCAGAGGTATCCAAAACTCTTTAACCTGGCTGAATGAATGCCATTATTTATGTTTAGAATAGAGCTGATGACTGTTTTGCAGATCCTGAGGAAACTTTCGCGTCCTGTCCTGTATTCATTATCACCTGGAACTCATGTCACACCTGCTATGGCCGAGGATGTTAGTGGATTAGCTAATATGTACAGGATTACCGGGGATGATTGGGATAAATGGGAAGATGTCGTATCACACTTTGATGTATCCAGGTAAATCTAGCATGCTTGGTCCTGTTAATTAGAAGGCTCATCTATATATCAGCAGTATACTATACGCTGCACACATTGTTAGCTTGATCAACAAGTTGGAGTCTGCTGATATTAGTACTGATCTTTTATCCTCGTTCGATCAGAGATTTTGCAGCTGCGAATATGATTGGATCCGAAGGCCTAAGAGGACGGTCATGGCCTGACTTGGATATGCTGCCACTGGGATGGCTTTCAAATGCAGGTTTGTCTACATTTCGAAAAAATGACCCAAAATGAAAATTGCGTCCTTTTGCTGCTATAATATACCACGGCTGAAGTTATTTTTTATGACTGTACGAGCATTAATTTATTTCGATGCCTGAATCAACTAGATTCCAATGAAGGTCCGCACAGGCAGAGTAACCTGACTCTAGAGGAACAGAAAACTCAGGTATGAAGCCTGTACTAGTCAAAACTCAGATTTCAGGCTGTGTTTCTTCATACTTTGGAAATCTTGTCACTGATGTATTTCTCAAAC
>JBBYHQ010331181.1:0-14211 GCA_038382645.1 Spergularia azorica
TGTTCAACAAGTTGGTAGGTTTCAGGACCTATATCCTCATAGTGTGCAAAATATGGATTTTGGTCCTGGAAGGCTGGAAGACATCTTGGGACATGTGGGTCAACCCTTCACAGCTGCAATTGAGTCAGCTCATGGTCCCAGAGCTTGGAGCGGACTCAACAGCATAAATTTGGGGGCCGCTCAGGCCCATCTACCAGATAATGATCCACTCCGACCCTGCACCAGTAGATCAAGCAGTCAAGCTGGCGTTGGTGGGTTTTCCTCACAAAACAGGGAGGAGGAACATAGTAATAATTTTGTGAAACAAGAAGTACATACAATAGTGAGAAACCAAATAAAGGACATCTCTCGAGACATGAACTTGGGTAAGTTCCTTTGATGTCATCTCTCTTCAATTCATAATGTAGGTTGTGTAGCTTTAAATGTACATGCATGGTCATCCTTAGAAAGCTTGCATTATGAGTCTATGATGATGTGTTAGTTATGTGAAGGTGGCATGTTACGCAGCTTGTGTTGTGGTGTCGATATAAGCCATTCCCGAGTCTTGAAATAAGGAACCCCTTAATTCCTCCCCCCTAACAAAATGAAAGAAAGATGGAAGAAGTCTGTTGGTACTTTTTGTGAGCTTGTATTTCTTCCTTTTCATTGTTGGTGGTTTTGCCAGCATCTGTCTGAGACATATAGTATGCTTATTTTCTAAATTTGATAAATGGTTGCAGATCAGAACAGTCTCGTGGAGATTTTTAGAAGATCCGCGCACACAGTTATGGCAGCGTATGGGTTAGAACCTCGAAGGCATGATACTTTTATAGTGCCGCCTCCGGGTTGTGTCCATCATCTTGATAGGTTTGCCAATGTGCTGAGCAGTCCACTAAATGGTTGTTGCCTAGTTTGTTTTCAGGATTTTGTGAAAGTTGTTGTGAAAAGGATGCTGGACATACTGACGGCACCACATTGGTAGGATTTCAGACACTGATGCTTAGATATTAGGATTCTTTTCTTTTACAACAAAATTTTCCCTTTCGGGCCAATTTGCTTTTGGCCATCGTGTAGCATAATCATATCTTGTCTAGGACTGTAATAACAAACTGTGACTAATTATATCAAGTTCTTTCTCTTCAGGGCATGTTAACAACAAAACGGATTGAACAGCAAAACTTTGTTTACTTATATTTTATTCTTTTTACATGCTCCGTATTCAAC
The DNA here is from genome assembly GCA_038382645.1 of Spergularia azorica. NCBI lineage: Eukaryota > Viridiplantae > Streptophyta > Magnoliopsida > Caryophyllales > Caryophyllaceae > Spergularia > Spergularia azorica. Next base: position 1,204 of record JBBYHQ010331181.1, read on the forward strand.
AGTGCCAATGTGGAATCAGGATAGCACTTCTATCAATGTTATTTGCTATGTGTCTGAGTTTGTACGCAATCGCAAAGATGAATGATCACTGAAACATACTTATTCCTTTACTGAGGCTTCAAGATTACTCTGCACCTTGTTCCTGGTCGTTACTTGTTCGTTTATACTCCAGATGGGAGAGTCTTCTTTCCAGTTTGATCCATGGCGTTAACCATACTCTCACAAGAAGACTGTAAAAATCGATGTCTAAAATTCATCTCAGACAACAAAATTATCTTTCCATTGTAAAGACAGTAATGCTTGCTCATAACAAATTGCATCTTGCGTGCTTTTCCTCTTTCGAAGGTAAGGGGGCATGTCGTGAAATTGAAGCAGAACGCAAGGCTTTTCTGCATCCATATGATACTTTTCTTAAACAAGAGATGGGGCACCATAACAAAGATCACATTTCGATCCACGAATAGATACCACATACTGAACATACATTATATTTATTCAATTATTCCTACACATTTTTCCACTCCTCTGTTTGATACATTCATCATATTCACTACACACAGGTGCTTTGCACCACCAGCTTCTCAGTAGCACTAGCGCACAAACCAGAACCCCAGAGGCGACTTCATAGCTTATCACTGAAGATGGTGGACAGCAGCATGCCATGGACAAAATCCGATCTCCTAACCCTTTCCTTCTGATCCTTGATTGACAGGGGAGTTGTTGACACATTCCTGTCACCACAAGAGATCATAATTAAATGATAATCTGACCCAAGATATACCAGCGCAGAAAATGTAACAACAGTCTAATACTTCAATCATCCTAGAAAGACTTCGCCTTTTATCAAGATTACAGTTATGAATGACGCATAGGATAACCTATGACCTGATTCTAGTTTAACTAACCAAGCTTACAAAAACCAAAATGTGTCTGCGGCCTTTTATGGGCACATTTAGTTTTCCAACAATGCAGAATCAAGGCAAACTTCACTTTATTAGCTTTTATCTACCGACACTATGATCCTATTCACGAGTGTTTTCAGCGGCAGAACCTTGCACTGTCTTGCTTCCATAAGAACTGGTACCAATTTAGATCCTAGCCTCATCCACCCCTCAACCCCCAGAAATTATTTTGTAGCACCAGTGTAGTGTGGAAGCACAGTGGGATTCACCCTCAGCTGAAGTCATCTGTCTTGGGTACCAAGACATCGTCACTCCAATCTTTTACACTGAAATGAACAAAAACATATCTTTTTTTTTCGGTTGCATTTTTACAATGATAAACCTATACCAGTTCCAGAGGCCTTACCACCATCACGACCTACATAGTAAAACCTTGCGTACTACACAACAACCAAGAAATTAGGCAATTTTAGTGAGGCTATTTTAATGAATGCTGGCCAGAAAAATGTAAGGAATTAGGCAAATATATATCAAGAAATTGAACGACAATCCACCAAGTATGAACTATAAATTAATACATGCATAATGATCATACTGAAAAGTAGCTAGATAATGCTTTTCCGGTACATTGGCATTATCAAATATTTACCGGTTTACAATTAGAAAAACTAGAAACAAGCAATAGCAATTAGCAGCAGACGAACCTCTCGAGTAAATTATCCTCTTGGCCTTTCTTTGCAGAGCTTGTATCAGCTAATGATACACACTGGGAAGACATGAATTCATCAGCCAAGGGTGATATAAAAGACGACAACAGGGGATCAGGTGCTGTATTGGACGACGATACTAAACAAGAAGAGTTTCCAAAAATGGACTGTAAGTTTCCTTCCCGTAGTTCTCTTCTCAATAAAGCAAGTGTTGCGTGAGATCCACTTTTACGAGATTTTCTCTTGCGCTGCGCGTTAAATAGAGTCAAGGACTTCCAAGTATCAAACTTTTTTTCTTTTTTTTTGAAAATGGTAACGTATGTATGCAATATTTTCATATTACCATTCGTTAGATATATGGTATCCCAACAAGAGCACTTTTTAGATTTTGACACACCAAAGAAGAAAGCCATTGTATAAGAAACACTCGATTAGATGGCACTGAAGTTTCTACTGTTTCTCAACTTATCCAAAATTCAAACCCGGGGGAAGGGTGGGAGGGATCTAGTTAGTCAGTGCTTACACATATCTCTGAAGAATGACTAAAAGATAAAGAACATAAAGGATATGAAACAAGAAATAACCGCAATACTGAATGCCAAAAGGATATCTTAAATATGTTCCCATGTTGTAATGTGATATGTGCAACCATATCAACACCTACTCTGATAGCACAAACTGGACATACCTGCAAACCAATAATAGCAACAGTTAACGTAGATAAATTTTACTCAGGCGGCAAAAGTCCAGATCCAAGATCCCATTTATCTTAAGTACCAAAGCATTTCGGGTGAGAGATTAAAAAAAATAAAAAAAAGGGCATCCTTGGGTTTTGCCTTTTAACCATACAAGTGTGTCTTATCTCTCGCTGGCAATTACCAAGAAAAGGAGTGACATCAAACCACTGTTATCTGTGAAGCCAAATTTTCAAATAAATCAGATTTTACGGAAATCAATTTTCAGGAAGCCTAGGAAACTTCACATGACTAAGTTTCAGGGTCCGATTAAAGGCTCAGGCACATGGTAGATCATGCTATGGTACACTGGGATAATGTAAAACTCCTAAAAACCAAAATCTTGAAAGCACACACATCAAGTCATAAACCACTGAGAGAAAGGGCTTGGAAGACCACGAAAAAGCATATACTATAGCTGTTGTATTAGTTTAGCTCAAGGGGAAAACCCATATGAAGGGGATGCTTTAGGACCTTTGGCATGAGCTTCCACTGACCAAAAAACAATCATTGACAACTAAGTGTTGGTCAAATCTCTATCCTCGTGACTGGATATGCAGGTAACATGGTCGCCTCGAGGAGATTTTGCGTAATATTCTTATGCAGATAACATGGTCAACTCCCCTTGCCTGCTGCTCCTAACGTGAACGGTGAAAAACAAGCGAGCTAGGAAACCAAGGAACAATCTCACATAGGAGCTAACTCGGGTTTAGTAGCCTCAAGCAGCAATGGAGAAAGTATAATATTCGGCTTGTTCAACCACCTTTGATCATTTCTCAACACCCCGAAAACCAAGAACCAATAAATCACAATCTCCTGTACATTTCTATTTAAACTCTTGAACTCAGATTATTACTTCCCAACCTATAGAAACTCCACTAAGACACCCTGCTAACATTTGTCTGCAAAATACTACAAGCAACAAGCTCCTCCAGGAAGAAGAATGATATTCCTTTCTTTAACTGTGTATGAGGTGACAGGTACTCTACATGATGCTTGTTTCAATGATGGCTTCATAACCTGCTCAAATTCATTTCATATTTTCATTTCATTTATCTATCTATACTCAGACATTATTTATGCCAAAAAGGTCGTTCAACATCATCAAGCTCAGTTGACAGTGGCTTTATGTCCTAAGCCAGTTTTGGCCCATGATCACACCGGATCCTGTCATCCTAAAGTTGGCTTTTATTATGTTCAACGCATACTTTGATCTTGTATAGGCAATCACATCCATCCACTTTACCCTCCTAGACTAATCTTCACACAAAGTTTTACATATTAACACCTCCATTAGTGGTCAGCTTTAGATGGCATAATTAAATATTAACATCCATACCTAAAAAGTCTCAACGATGCTCCTTTAACCTTCTTGAAATAACGACAAAGCTCTTCCACTAACATCAAGAGTCCTATGAGGGCAACATGCACATTTCACCAAGCTGAAACTTATGAACTTGACAAGTCTTTTACAATCACAAAACTTAGACACTAGTACAGTTTGCCATTTGAACTCATGAAACTCACTATCAGATGCACGTAAATTCCAAAACCATCACAGATAATCTACTGAAAGTAAGAACCTTGCGTAGTCAACTATCCACCACCCGACTTGACCAACTTCCTGATCCCTCCGCGCTTCATGAACCTTGGCCCTGATCTACGCATGACACAAACTAAAATCGACCAACCCTTTTAATCAATCAATTTAAAGCTACACATACTCCAGCCCCATTTGTTCATCAGGCAAAATACTAATTCCTAAGATCAACTACTTTGATTCCTAAAGACATGACCAATTTTCACCTTTTCCATAGCAACACAAACCATTCAACTTAGCCAAAAAACTCTCAGTACCGCGAAATTTCAACTTCAGCTAGAATGCTAGATCATGAATACAAACAAGTACAAACCTTTATACCATTTAAACCAAAACTCAAAAATAAAGCTTCCAACTTCCAAAAACATTGACAAAAAGAGTAAAATGAAGAGAATGTAAATACCCCATTTTTCGCCTCAACCGGATGCTCATCGTCAATGTGGCAACAAAGCCCGACGATATCGAAATAATCCGAGCAAAACGGGCATGGAAACTCCTCCCTTATGTCATCATCCCCATCAATTTCGTCAAACCCCATAAACATATCTATAATCATCATCAACAACAACAACCCAACATAATAATCAAACTACAACATCAACATAACATATTACATACCAAATAACGCAATAATCAAACATAATAACAAACATACAGTAAAAAAAATATGATATTTACTACATTATGAAAAAATTTACCTGATTGAGATTGGAAAGCAGATTGATATCTCTTAGACACAGAAGACAAACGAGCACTCAAAGAATCAGAATCCATAATTACTCCAAATGTCTGCAATAAAAAAACCAACCTGACACAGTAAAAAAATAAATTACAGATTATATTTTAGGGTTCTTGAGAGCTGATCGAGCTCGGTGAAAAATTCAGGTAAAATTTTATGAGATTATTGTGAAATGTAAATTTGTGGGGTTTTATAATTTTAAGGGAGTGAGCTCAAAATGGGTTTTTTTTAAGGGAGGAGTGAGGAGGAGAAGAGGTTGGGAGTTGAGGAGAGAGAAAATGAAACTTGATGATGAAGATTGAAGGAAGAAGAAGATGGGATGACTGAGTTTAACAGCTGAGTTCTGTTTTGTTGCCTGCTTCGCATTTTTTTATTGGTTTTTTTGCCCCCTGTGAACTAATTATTTTTCTTTATTAATTAATTAATTAAAGAGACTGATTTTTTATTTTTAATTTAGAATTTTGTAAGAAAGAATTTTGCTTTGTGCACTTGATTTTTGTTTTGTTGTTGTTGGATACAGCTTCATGATGACATGATGGCTAATCGGTTGGATAATTATATTACATGCATGTGTGTTTCTTTCACTTTGAATCTCCTTTTGTTTGATACTTTGATTTATATAAGAGTTTTTCATTCTTTTTGTGATTAGAATACGAGTATTGTTTTTTGTAGGTTTGTAATAGCGAAAAAAGTAGTTTGTATTTTTGTGAATTTTAGTGATAAGAAGATTGATCTCGTGTTATCTAATCGTCAATTACTCAGTACATAGAACAATCAATTAGTATACCCAACAGGCCAACACAATCATATAGCTAAGTTGTGTAGAAATCGAAATAGTATTCCATCCAAGTCATGTGAGACATGACAATACATTTTGGCGCGTATGACTTATTATGTTGAATATGCTCCGATCAAACGTTCTTTGTGGTTTGTGGAATCGGCAAATTAAACACTTTTTATAACAATTTCTTATCCGAATTTGACAAATAGCTAGATAATAGGAGTTTATACGTGTATGTACGTCGAAAATATTACTCTAAACAATATGATATGATTACACAAGTATAAAAGTACAAATTCGATCAAATTATACGAAATTCTTATCGCCGGATCTATATAATTTGCCGCCATTATCCGTATACTTAATCAAATTAAATTTATTTAATGTAAGACCACCAAATTAGCTCAAAAAAAAAATAAAGTTAAAAAAATAACAATGTGCACAAATTAGTCCAATTTTTCCCATTCATCGGGAGATAAAAATCACCAAGATTTCGCCTTTTTCCGTTTTCCGGTACACCGTCTGTAAATTACCCGCCAAAAAATTATCTCTCATTCATCCCCTCTGAAATCGGACGAGGGGGAGAAAATCAAATGAATCTTCTTCAGTAAGCTATCCAGATCTCAAAATCGCCCGCAAAAATGGCGACGAGAAATCGAACGATCTTGTTTAAGAAGCACAGAGACGCTTTGAAGAGTGTGCGTGCTCCGACGTCGGCGGCGCACAATAGTATTGAATTAGCTGCGACGGCGTTGATTAATCGGAATGCGCGCTCTTACGCTCCTCTTAGTACTTCCGATCCCGCCACTTCCTCCAGGTGGCTACTTTTTTATTTTAATTTATTTTGTTATTGTTTTTGATCTGCATTGTTGAATTTAGCTATCCGATTTCGAAGCCAAAATCAGACGCTGTTTATGTTGCGTGTTGGTGAAGATTTTTGATTGGTTTGATTTATATTTTGTTAAGGGAATGTATGATTTACTATACTCAATTACGTAGTTGTTTGTTGGATTATTCGGAAGCAGTCTCTCTATGTTTTCGACGTATGTTCAATTTTCGATGTTGTAATGTATGAATTAAGCTCCATACCATCCACTAAATTAGCTGCATTGTTCAGAATTCTCATCAGAATGTGAAAAGGGGAAATGGGATTTGCTCGAGATGTATGGACTATGGAGTATGATTGTATGAATAAATGACGATGAGGTCTTGTTCGTTTGTTAGTCATCGAGGATGCTACCTGGCAAGTGACTGTCTTGTTTGGATTTACATAGATGGTAGGAAGCATCTAATGCATTTGCAAGCAATTGTAGAAATCGAGTTACTTGTGTGACGGTTACTGTAAAAGGAAATGTCTTGTATGGCGGTTAGCTGAAGACAGACAAAATTTGATGTTATAAAGTGATTTGTGATGAGATGATGTTTTGAGGTTTTTAACAAAGTATTGATGTGTTCATTTCAATTGGCTGGTTCTAGGTGTGGCATATGGATGGCCGAATTTAGTCGGACCTAAGTTTGGGCACATCCCATGGATGTTAATGAGCTAGTTTTCATAGATGTTAAATTGCTCTTCTGTTGGTATCTTTGTAGTTTGGTGAGGACTATTGTAAATTTGTAACTCCATGGGGGTAAAGGATTTAAGAGAAGGCAATAAGAAGATAGACAATGCTTTTAAGGGCTGTTAGAGCAGTATCGTATGAAAAAAATCTCGTGGAAATAGGCTCCAAGTTCCAAGTTCCAAGTTGAGAGAGTTATTCGTTAAATTTGAAAACACAAAACATTAGGAACTTTTAGTTTGTCCTTCAGAAACACATATGTCTTCATTGAAAGATGACCACATGGAATTTGTACTTGTAATTTTGAAATGGTTCATCATATTGATTACTTAGAGCACTGTGTTTCTGCTAGCGTCATTAAGTAATCATGTAGAACTTGTCTAATATACTTGTAGTCATCCATCTGATTTTTCTCTGAGAATTAATTAGTAGTTCTATGACTATTCTTCAGTTGTCTTAGGATGATATAGTAGTCGGTATAATAGTCAAACCGACGGAGCCCCTCCCTTGGAAGTTTTAATCTTTGCGACAAGCTCTTAATTCCGGAATGTGATTGTGTTCTGTGTGTTGGATACGCTCAATGAAAACTTAAGGATTCATGTCTTTTAAAATTCAGAGCTTGCTGTTTCTGCATGCAGCTGTACAATTGTCATATCTTTCTCTATGATCCACAAGAGTAACAAAAAAAGCCTTGCCCCTTCCCATCTGAATTTGCTTATTTGATGAGCTGAATGCTTTAAAAGTGAAAGCTTGCAACCACCTCCCCTCCCTCCCAGCATCATGTTATTGCAATCCTCTCAACCAAATTAATATGCTGTGTGGATGAAGTCAGGGTGCACCAGCTGTGTTTCTACCGCCAACCTGGCGATGAAAGTAGCACCATAAAATTGAATTTACTTTGAAAACGCTATCACGTTAGGAAATTTTAGTTAATGACTCACCAAAACTGATATATGTTTGATTAAAGATCACCACGTGGTATTTTATAGGTTAAATTTTAAATATGGTTCATTGATTACTTGGTGCATCTGATTCTCTGCCAGCATCATTAAGTAAGCATCTATAACTTGGGTAACGTACTTATAATTGTTCATTGCAATCTTGCTTTGAAATTAGTTACTCGATTTATATTACTTCTCTGTGGTTTTAGTTTGATATGGAAAACTCTGACTTTGGGATCTTTTTTGAAATCGTTTGTTTCACTTGTAGTAAGCTCTTACTTCATCGACAAAATAGCTTTTTCTGTTTTACATCTGCTCTTTGTAAGAGAGAGGAAGCTAATCTTTGAAAATTAAGTGCTTGCTGTCTCTGTATGTAGCTTCAAAGTGCCATATGATTCTTTGATTATCATTCCTTTTTCCCCTTCAATATTGCTTCTTTGATGAGCTGAGTATGTAAAGTGACAGTTTGCGAACCCCCTTTGCTCCAAGCACCTTGCTTTTAATCCTCTCAATTGAACTAAATATGATGTGTTGATGCAGCCAGGGTGCTATAGCAGTGGGTCTACCGCCAGCCTGGGTAGATGTAGTTGAAGATGTGGCATCAAATGTGCACCGTGCACGTTCTAAAATGGCTGAACTGACAAAGACCCATGCAAAAGCATTGATGCCATCGTTTGGGGATGGTAAGGAAGACCAACATCAAATAGAAACCCTGACAAATGAAATAACTGGTTTGATAAGGAGATCAGAGAAACAACTGAAAAGACTTTCTGCTGCTGGGCCTTCAGAGGACTCAAATGTTAGAAAAAATGTTCAGGTATAACATTTAAGCAATGATAATTCTATCACATTGGTTTTTCGAACTCCAGATTTCTTAACATGATAATCTTCATGTCGTTTTTAATGTGTCATGTGCTGGCTTGTGCTTTGGCTGTAACTGATCTAAGTTGTGTGAATGTTTATTTTGCAGCGCTCGTTAGCTACTGACCTTCAAAACTTGTCTATGGAGCTTCGGAAAAAACAGTCTACATATCTAAAGCGCCTTCAGCAACAAAAAGAGGTTGGTATCACAATCTGTTTACTACCTTATTTCTCCGTATAGACCATTTGTGATTGTGGATATGCTAATAATACCAATCATACTGATACTGTATGTATGTTTTTTTCAATATCAACATCTGATGCTGATGCTATTTTTGTCTAGGGCCCAGATGGTGTAGACTTGGAAATAAATATTAGTGGAAGCAGATCGAAACTAGAAGACGATGACTTGGATGACCAGGTATAGAGAATTTCCCTCAGTTCTTTCTACATTGTGGAGATGTTTATTTCTGGAAAAGGTGGTAGGTTTTTTAGCAATCGATTGAGCATCACTAATTTAGTGTAAAAATACCCAATTTTCTGAAGGATTTGAAAGTGGTGGTCTTTGTAAACTTTTCTCTTAGAACCGTTCAATCCTTGTTGAATTCTTGAAATGGTTTGAACAGCCGTATATATTTGTATGGAGAAACTTACAGCTCTGGCGTGGAAAGTAATTTGACAAGCCTATTTTATTTCCATTTATTTGGCGTGGAAAACTAATTCTTTCTTGTCGTCCTAAAAGTACCATTTTATTTGCATTTTTTTTTTTGACGAATCTCAAATGTACCTTTTGTTTTCTTCTGATGATATTTTGATCTGTAGGTGTTCAGTGAACACCAGCTTGCTAAAATAAAAAAGAGTGAAGCCTTCACAGTTGAAAGAGAACGGGAAATTCAGCAGGTGATGATCCTCTTATCACTTTGATAACTACTCCGTAGGAGTTATGTACCTATGCAGTTTTGCTAATATCCTTTTTTTTTCGGCACTATGGGCTTTGAGTAAAATGAATTGCTGAACTCTTGAAGCAGAAAAATTAGATTTAGTCACTTAATATGTAGTTGCGTACCTCCCTCCCCATCTCCCCCCCCCCACCAAAAAAAAATCTCATGTGGAGAAACCTTTGAGGCACCGCGTTGATGACTTGATGTTGATATAGTTTTTTGTCGTATCTCTTTGTTAATTTTTTCCTCCCTATTGATACTTTCTGAGAATGTTTTTGCTATGCTTCTTCTTATCTGATGTGAGCTTCACCTAGTGTCAATTTATCTCAATTCTGTGTATATGATCGACATGACCTGCATTTGATCGTTATGCTCTATAATTCATCTATGTAATTCTTTTTGTTTATACATTATGCTAAACCAGGTTGTGGAATCAGTCAATGAGCTTGCTCAGATCATGAAGGACCTCTCCGTATTGGTGATAGATCAGGTTAGCAGCTACAGGGAACTCATCATGTGGCTGGAGATCACAATCTGAGGATTAGTTTGGTTGACCTTATGAATTTGCAGGGTACAATTATTGATAGGATAGATTACAACATTCAGAATGTAGCTGCGACAGTTGACGAGGGACTAAAACAGCTGCAGAAGGTCATCTTCTCGTGATATTTAGTTGAAAGTTCCGGCTCTGCTCTTTCTCTTAGCTTACTGTACTCAATTATCCTTGCTTTTACTGCTGTGTTGGATTTGCAGGCAGATAGAACTCAAAGACGTGGTGGAATGGTGAAATGTGCAACAGTTCTCATCATAATGTGTTTTGTCATGTTGGTTCTCCTCATTCTGAAGGAAATATTGTTTTAATTTGTGAAGCTTTTTGGGTTCTACCTTCAACATTCCAAACTATTAGCCCCATGCGGCCATGCCTGTCCTCCAGATGGAGAAAAGGCCTCAAGATCTTGGCTAGTTGTCTGATGCTTCCAGATACTTCCGACAGGAGTGGCATGGACCTTGCCTGGTGCTACTTAGTCCTTAACCAGCTACTTCATCATCATACAACGGGAGTGCTGCCAGAACCGGAATGTGAGAAGTAAGCTAGAGCTACCAAGCGATTGTGACATTTGACATCGATTCTTTGGGATTTTTCCCCTCTGTTAGAATTTCGTATCAAATCCCTTCTGTTGTAGCCGTAATCTTATACAAAGAGCAAGTAGTTTCTTATGTACGCTTTGTAAGCAACGTAATGGTTACTGTATCATTGCATTCATTCATGTCATCACGTGCAACACTGATTTTATGTGGGAAAGGCAACTCTCCTTCATTTGTACGAAGATCAAGAACGAAAGCTGAAAGCTGTGCAACTAACATTTCTCTTGTTTGTCAAGCCTCATGAATTTTCACATCAATTGCAATATAGTACTACTATATGTATAAAAATGTATAATCATAATAGTCACATTCGTACTTAGACTTGTGTAGGAATACCGATATTTTTCTTTACACGTAATATATGTTCAACCCGATTTCTGAGAAGAATGCGTTACTAACCACCGGCCACCAATTGAGTACAAGCAAATTTTGCGTAAGTCATATGTTGGATCCAAATTCTTAGAAGAATGAGTTACCACCTATTGCGATTTGCGTACAAGCAAATTGCGCATGTCATATGTTGAATCCGAATTATGAATAATGAGTTGCTAACCACCTTTGCGTACAAACAGTTTGCGTGTATGTCATGGAATATGGATAGTTGGATACCTCTACAGTCTATACCAGTTCCAAGGATACTGTATACCACTCAATATTTGTTAAATATTTAACTTATTGATATAAGAACAAGCAGCTCTCGTAGCTCAGTTGGTTAGAGCACCCGTTTAGTAAGCGGGAGGTCTTGAGTTCGACTCTCAACGAGAGCAATTTTCGTACTTTTTGAGTTTTTTCTATCTGAAGCCTTGTTGTCGTATTTTTGAAGTTACTAACATACACCCTCCTACCCACTAAGATGTCCCCCTTTCGTTTTCAGTTTTTAAGTAACTATGTTCAAGGCTACTTCTAAACCAAATGAAAGCTCCGTTTACCTTAAAATTAAGGGGTGTTGGTAGAATGTAATGCAGAATAGAATAAGAACTAATTTTTACAACAAGTTAACGATTCATTTGGTCTGAAAGTAGTTCCAAATATGGCTACTCAAAAATTGTTTTCAAAAGGGGGAAATCATTATGGGTAGGAAGGAGTTGTTCTTTAAATCAACAAGCCCGTCTAGCTCAGTTGGTAGAGCGCAAGGCTCTTAACCTTGTGGTCGTGGGTTCGAGCCCCACGGTGGGCGTTGTTGTCACCTCTTTTAATCTTTTTTCTTTTTTTACCTTTTTGCTAGGTAAAACTGGAACTAAGTAAAAGCTAAAAACTGAGAGAGAAGTGAATGATGCTACATTTCTATAATTGGGAGCAGATTTGAATACAATGGAATGATGCTTCACCTAAAATCGAAAAAGAATAATTACGAAGCATCGTAATTGAACAACAATGGATGATACAGACATTGACAAGAAGAAACAGGACTACTAGCGGGAGTCTTTCTTCTTCTTCGTGCTGCTACTGGTTAATTCGTCAGCTGTGAATGCTCTCTGTACTAGGCCGGCTGGGGACTCTTTCAAAGCGAATGAAAGCTTCTGAAGCGCTAGCGCCAATACACGTACATCTGACATGGCTCTGTGAGCGGAACCTACTAACTCGATTCCAAAATGATCACGAAGAGTCTGCAGCGAGTACTTTGCTCCCATCCCTGCAATCAGGACCCTTTTTATCATCCAACATTTCAAGCCAACATTGGCCAAAGAGGTGTGCAGAGAAAAAGAGCTCACCTATGGATTTCAAATATTCACGGGCAAGAGGAACTGTGTCTAAGAAGACCCAATTTGAAGGGATTTGAAAGGAACAGCGAGTAAATTCATTTACCAAGAACGGCACATCAAAAGACCGAGCATTATGAGCTACCATAACTACAAATCCCCCTGGCTTCTGGCGGCTTCTTACAAACTCTAACAAGATTGGTATCAGCTCCTCCATCCTATACCAAGGTCCAAGCAATATAAATTAGTTAACTGACAGACGTTTACCAAACAAATTTACACTCCCTTTATACTCCACGAGTCCAAGATCACATATTCACATGAGTACATGACCCTACAACACTAGCTCACCAAGCCTAGGTCGCCATAGTTCTTTCTAAAAGAGCAAAATGTACAACAG
>JBBYHQ010331192.1:0-14210 GCA_038382645.1 Spergularia azorica
AAATAACTGACATTAACCATCTAATTATTTATTAATTAATAATTAATAACTACATTGTTTGGGAAATATCCCCAACAATACAAAGTAGTAGAATTAACGTGACTCGGCCCCGTGAAGCTAACTTCATTTGTGCCGAAAAACTTAGCTCCTGGAAAAGATAACTGAATTTTATCGACATCATTGTCGACGTTTACCACTTGCTCAGTTAACTTTCTTAGAGTCGTAGCAACAAAGACAGCAGTGGCAGTCTTATCATTTGATGTTATCACTGTCTGGTTGCTGTCCTCGAACCATTCAAGGTTCGAGGAACGGTTGTACACACCCAAGAGACGAAAGCTGACATTAGAATAACTCAAAGTGCAACCTTGGTACCAAATAAAAGCTGAAATAAAAGCTGGACATGTACGCGTAAAATGGTTTGTCGCGTAAGCTACACAGCTCTTGCATTCATCTACACTATAATTGATAAGTCCTTATTTTGCATAGTTATATAGGACTTTACGATGGTATAATTGCTATATTTGCCCCCATTTATACTTGATTATCATTCATTCTCGCAATATTTCACGTCCTTGATATAATTGTTGGTTTTTGAGATTTTCAGGCATAAAGAGGATATTTTGGAGAACTTAAGATGCGGGATTGAAGTTCATTTAAGCAGGGCCAACTTCGGAGCTCAATATCTCCCAAACCACTAGGAATTTTTCAGTGAAACAAATTGGAGGTGAAATATTATGATCTTAGCTTTCTAAAAAGTGGCCACACGCCCTAATCGGATAAGTAACGAAGAAATTAGAGGCGTTTGAAGTTGGACTGTCGGGCCAGTTTTACACGACTCGTGCGCTGATTGCACGACTCATGTAAATTCACGATTTGGTCACTGCATAGGGCACGACTCGTGCATTGTGATGCACGACTCGTGTGGCTACACGGGTGATGATTTCCGGATTTTCTTTATTTCGTTTCCGGGGGTTTATTTCCTATTTTCTATTAGGAAATTATAAAATAACCTCCTAAGTATTTATACCTAGTTGAGCCTTTGTATTAGACATCTAAGCTTTCATTATTTTCTGCACTTCTACTTTTCAAGACTACAACGCCTATTATTTTTCGAACTATTTTCATTATATTTCAGAGTATTATTCAGACCCAATTCACAGTATTGTTAATTCTCTCTCTCTACTCTTTTAATTATGCTTTCCTTTAATCTTATTGTTGTTGTTGTTGTTGTTGTTGTTGTTGTTGTTGTTGTTAATTTCAATATGTGTGAGTAGTCGTTTTTTAGGGTTTGATTGAACCCTAACATGTTAGATGCTATGATTTAATTCACAAATTAGCAAGTTATATTGATTCATATGATTAGGGCTTATTATGGCTAGGTTTAATCATCAACTTGACTTTGATTATTGTTGTCTAATTTAAATGCATGTTGCTGCAATTAGATTTACGCTAATTCATGCTTGTTGAGTGCTAAACGGAGTTTATAAACGGAAGTTGCGATTCTTGTTTAGTTATTAATTAGCCCTCTAATATTGATTAGGACTGTTTCACCACGGGAGTGGGTTGCTAGGACTAGTTGGGAGTTATTTATGCGTTCTTAATGCTTCTTATTACTTGATCATTTCACTACGGGAGTAGGATTTAGGATAGTAATCGGATTAGACTATGATAGCCCCGCCGGGATAAGTAGTTCTTTGCATAATCTCCCCTAATCTATGTTTAATTGACTTGCTATGTGCTTTAATATCGTAGTAGATGCATGTTAGTGGGGATATCTCCACCCTAGGCCTTTAGTTCATTGATTTACATTGATTTCATTTACATTCTTGTTTGTTCCAATTGATACAATCACCAACCTTTTCGACCATAGCGTAGCTGACTTCAATTCTTGACCTAGACATTTTTCTTACCTCCCTGAGACCGACCCGTTAGCTACAAGTACCCGTACGCTTGCTGTTAAATAAACACGTAACAATAATCGTCTTGACAGAGGAACTGGCCGTAAACCTCATTATGGGATTGTGCACCTGAGCTGACTGTTATGTCGGAATACAATCCCGTGGTAGTCGTGGCCAGCGAAGAAAAGAGGGTGCCGAGATTGACATCGTAGGTACTATTATGAAGGAAGGTGGCATCTGAGCATTTATATTTGAGGAATATTGGTGAAGCACTCGCTTCGTTAAGTAGTGTAACAGTGAAGCTGAGCAAAACTACACTAGGAAGAAATCTGAGAGGGAGGACGTACTGAGTGTACATAGCTCAACTTGAGTGTATGGCGAAACGATTAAAGTGTTAAAAGAAGCAGTTGATCTTCTGAAGAAAAATATATACTCAACTTTCAGGGATATTGTATTGAGTTCAACATAGCAAAAGTTTTGCCAAATTCTATATATCCTTTAGGAGGTCGATTAGCCTTTTCGAAAGTGAAAATGTGACATGAAAAGTTAGGAAGTTAATACTTAATAGCTAGCTCCTCTCTTAAGTATTTGGGTCTGTATAAGATTATTAGTATGAAATCTCGCGTGGGTTTATGTGCTGGGGTTTAAGGTCCGTCTTCCCGCCATCAAGTCTCCCGAGTACCCTACCAGAAATGTACCAGTCGAGAATAGTTTCTAAGAACTTACTTAGCAAGGGGCCAACAAAAAAAAAGAGATTTGTGAGGAAACTTCACTTTTTTTCTTCCGTTGTTGGAGTCTGTCAACTATGGTGTGCTCAACAAGTTAAATCACACATCAATAATTCTACATTTTTGGAGGAGGGCCGAAATTTTGCAGACGGTGTGCCATGGAATAGTGCATACCACACTAAAAGACAAAAGGTTTTTGACCCAAGCCATGTATTTTTATACCTGGTAAGTTATTGTAAAATAGTAAATACTCCTCTCATATTTCCTCTCTCCTGATCACCTACCAACCCACCGCATCATCCCCAAAACTTCATCATTTTCATCAATTCTTCATCTTCTTCAACAATGTCGTTCCCCTTCAACAACCTCCACCACACTCCTACCACCACCATAAATTAAGTCTCATTCACAACCCAACTTGCATGCATCATCGACATCGCCTAACATCAGCACCACTATCGTGGCTTCACAGTCAGATCTGGGTCGTGCCTTGTCGTCGCCGATCTAAACTCCATTGCCGACTACCTATTGCAAGTTAAGTCCAGAATTTGTGATTGTTGCCGTCTCACTCACCGGAGAAGGGCTTAGAGTTCCATTTTCCGGCACAGCTATCGGAACGATAAACCCTCTCTCCGGGAACTTTAGGATCATTAAGTTTAATTTTTTGTTTTCTTAAGGGTTCACCCTCCCCACTTAGGGTGTCTAATGGTTACGACGGTGAAGCCGTCGGAACATTTGAATAAGACGGCGAAGCCGTCTGGAAATTTGGGTTTGTTTAAGGCTGTCGGCGTGGTGGTCAGACGGCCGGAAACTGGGAATGGAGGGATGTCTTTGAAGGAGGAGAGAGAAAGATTTTATAGTAACTAATTATTTTTACAGAGTATAAATATACGTTTTTGTATAATATACATGATTAATTGTAGAAAATACTATAGGAAATGACCTAGGAGCCTCAAATACACTATGTATTTACGTAAATGCCACTGTGGGATGCACTGTACCACATCCCACCGTGTGCGAAATTTCGGCCCTCTTTTTGGAGTCCTGACACTGTACTGGCCTGGTGGACCTCAATGCTCTCCAAGAGTTGACTGGTTGACTTCATGAATGCCGTGTATGTATATTCGTCATAGACTCATAGTCATGTACGGAGTATTTGAGACGTTTAACTTTTAGCCATAATAATTCGCGTAAACGCGCTCCAACGAAGTAATGCCAAACAACTAAAATTTGGTTCAAATTATTGGTGCGCTAATAGTCTTGTACGTCTAATGTGAAGTTGTGAACGGTTTGTTGACATGTTTCACTGAAATTTCCTAGTTCATTGATTGTCTTACTAAAGTGAAATAATTTTTTTTAAAATGTAGCTTCTTCAATACACAAAAATGGCCCTCCGATTGTCTTTGTTTCTTAACATTCTTTTGTATACTAGTACCTTGGAAGCTCACACAATCTCAGTAGCACAACCAACGTATTTTGACAGTAAATGCTCAAATAGTATGATTTTTGCCCCAAATAGCACATATCAAACCAATCTCAATTCCGTTTTCTTAAGTCTAACCTCAAAGGCGGCCACAGAAATCGCGGGCAACAGCACAAACAACGCTGTCTACGGCCTTTTCCTCTGCAGCGAGGATATAACCAAAGGGTCCTACAAAAACTGCGTGGAAGCGGCCACTGTTGATTTGTCCCAGTCATATTGTCCATTGAAAAAAGTGGGTGTAATTTGGTACAAAGAGTGCATGGTTAGATATTCCAATGAGTCATTTTTCGGTAAAATGGCGAAATCTCCTAGAGTAATAATTTGGAATAGCCGCAAAATAGCTGGAAATCAGACGCACTTTACATAGAATTCGCGCAATGCTATGACTGATTTGGCTGTTCATGCCGGCAGTGATGTCTCTGACAAAACATTTTATCGGAAAGACGAAAAGATAACAGGTTTTCTGTCTCTAAAAATGTTCAGTCAGTGTACCCCGGACTTGACAGGAAGTGACTGTACGCGTTGCCCTGGAATCGCTGTCGCTCAGTTGCCTGTCACTAGTGTTACAGGAATGGTTCTACAACCTAGCTGTAATGTCTGGTACGAGATTTAGGAGTCTAATACAACACAACAATCTAATTGAAAGATCAGAACTCGGAGTGGTAAGCTCAACTTTTCTTTAAATTATATGTCGCTTCAATAACACGATTCAACGATATGTGAAGAACATTGCTTGATTTTGCTTCTGCTGTACTGCAGGGAATAAGCAATTATTCACAAAGTTGATTGTTGCGACAATTGTTCCAGTAGCTTCTGTAATCGCCGCAATATTAGCTCTCTGCGTAATCATTACGAAAAGAAACAAAACTGTAGGGAGAGTTCACCCTGCAAGAAATCCAAGAACTTCCAAGGCTAAGGGTAATGAATCACATACACGTACAAATACAGGTAATACACCTTATGTGTCCGTGCTTCTTATTTTGTGAAGTAGCAGTCAATCGGACCGATTCTCGACGCAATTTTCATTTCGGGTCATCCGTGTGCAGCCTCTCTATGTTTCAATAGGGGTAAGGCTTGCGTGCATCCGACCCCCCCTCACCCCGCCTTATTGCTGGAGCCTTTAATGTAATGGGGTTAAAGATGTTGTTGTTGGTG
The DNA here is from genome assembly GCA_038382645.1 of Spergularia azorica. Classification (NCBI taxonomy): domain Eukaryota; kingdom Viridiplantae; phylum Streptophyta; class Magnoliopsida; order Caryophyllales; family Caryophyllaceae; genus Spergularia; species Spergularia azorica. The sequence continues at coordinate 5,265 of JBBYHQ010331192.1, forward strand.
TTCTTGATTTTCATGATGCGTAACTTTTGAATACAACCTTTACATACAAATTTGTTCACCTGTGAAAAAACTCCAATCCGATGACATTTTTTTAATGTAATGTTTAACATATTTTGATATTTTGATGGTCCAACCCATGAATTATTATCTGCTATGATTGGACGAGTATAGGTGTTTCTTATCATTTTATTTTAATTGTGGAGGTGAAGTTGACAAAGGTAGCATTAACATCGAGTCCTTGCGATATGACTTGCCTACGTTGCGCCGTGCAAAGGATGACTTCTCTGAGTATAATAAACTGGGCCGTGGTGGGTCTGGTACTGTCTTCAAGGTAATTGCTCCATTAAATCAGTGACAACACAATTTCTCGTGTGAAACCGTCTTATAAGAGACTTAATTTATAATTCGCATGGGATAATGTTCTCCCGGCCCTCATTTACATTGTGGTGGTGGAGGGGGGGGGGTGTCTTAATTGCAGGAGTTTTTTTCTTATTATTTAAAACTTCCAATTGAGATGGTCTAAGTTTATACGCTTGCTAATTCTTACATCTCCTGCCAGGGTATATTATCGGATGGAGTAGAGATAGCGGTGAAGAGGTTGTCTCTGCGCAGAAATCGTGCACACGAGGAATTCAGGAATGAGGTGTTGTCTCTTGCAAAACTTCAGCATAGGAACTTGGTGAAACTGCTTGGATTTTGCTTGGATGGAGATGAAAGACATCTGGTATATGAATATGTGCCTTACGATCTCTCCCATATTCTCTTCGGTATGTTTATTATCTAATTTTGATACTAGCTAGTTTGGGCAATTGAGTCGCGTGTACAATACTCGATATTGGACCTCGCTCTAAGTCTCTAACGTTTGCCTTTTGCTCTTCCGTGCGTTGTGTTACAATGATTAGTGTGAAGTATATGCAAATGTACGAAATTACCCTTGAATGTAACAGAATTCTGTTGTAAGAATTCTGTTATGCTGAGGTGGCAGAGTTAGTTACTCTAGCTTGATTGTATAAGTACTTAGCTGAATGTATTCATTTGATAAGTTGGTTGGAATATAATTCTTCTCTTCAAAATGTTTTCTTCAATCGTAAACTACAAGCTACTCAATTCCAACTTATTCTCATGGTATCGAGCCTGATCGATCCGATTTCCGCATCAATTTCTCACACAAATTCATCATAACTCGATTTTTTTTGCGAAATTACTGTATAATTTCGCCAAATTCAGTTGTTTTCACATCGAAATCAACTGATTTTATCCCAAATTTCGCTTCTAATTGAAGCGTATTTCTTACGCATTCCATAATTTCGAGTATTGTTCGAGTGGAACTTAATTGATTTTGAGCAATTTCCTGCTCAATTTGGTGTTCTTGAGCTCATATTCTGGTTTTTTATTCAAGAAGCTTGAAAATTACGCTTCTATCGGATATTCTCGACTGTCATACAGTGTGTTGATTGATCAGATTTATTTTCTGGTCAAACTTGGAGTTTTTCCTCAAGTATCTGCAATTCGGAGCTCAGTCCTCTATTTTCCGACGGTTTTCAGGTGATTTCGGAAGCTTATTTGCAAAGATTTGGTAATTCTCTTTTTGCTATACAACAGAAATGGCCAATTCTAGTCATTCTTCTCACTCAACTTCTTCGGCAAGTTATACTGATCCATATCATAGTACTGCTGGTGATCAACCTAATTCTCCCATAGTTCCTAAGAAATTTAATGGCACTGAATTCATGCAATGGAGTAGAACCTTGAAAATGTCCCTTTTGCAAATAACAAAATATGTTTCGTAACTGGTACTCTTCCTAAACCTGCTGTGACTTCTCCTGATTATCAAAAATGGATATTTGTTGATCATATGGTGATGTGTTGGATTCTTTATGCTATGGAGGAATCAGTGTCAGAAGGTTTTAAGTTTTCTAATACGTCCAAAGAACTTTGGGATGAAATTAAGGAAAGTTATGGTCAAACTGATAGCCTGCGATATTATGAGTTACAATGCCAACTTACTGATATTAAACAAGGCACCCAAACTCTGGCTGAATATCATGGAAAATTGAAGAATATCTGGGAAAATATGGCTGCAATTGAGAGTATTCCTACTTGTAGTTGTGGTGGGATGGAGCAATGCTCTTGCAACAAACTGAAACAGCTGGTAGATGCTCAGAAAAGACAGGAGGTGGTCAAAGTTTTTTATGGCAGTAGATCCTTACTATTCCACAATTAGGGACAACATTCTATCAATTGTGCCCTTACCTGAGTTTACCAATGCTTACAGCCAATTACTAAGATCTGAAAGGCAGAGGCACATGAATCAGCTGTCAAATACCCAAGATGTCAGTGCTATGGCCACTGAAACTCAGCAATTTCCTAGAAGTACCATTAATAATGTCAAGTTCCAGCAACAATCTGATGCTCCCAAACCCTTCAACAAGTTTGGATTCACTGATTACAAGGCTTACAGGGAATTCAAGAGAACCACAGTTTGTAAGCATTGTAACAGGAAAGGTCACTTGACAGCTGAATGTTTCAAAAAAACCTGGCAACAAGATTCCTGAATGGTATAAGCAACTGAAACAGGCAGCTTCATCTGGGAAGCATACTGCAAATATGGCTGATAATTCTGGGGGTGATGAATCTATGGACTGTGATCCTCTATCTGTGCAGCAATCTCCTGGGAATATTCAGCAGAAACAGCCATCTGTAGTGTATGTGGATCCATAACTTTTCCAATCAATGATATATCAACTTCAATCCTATCAGCAATCCAACATAGCAGCAGCTTCTCCAAGCTCAACCTCAAAGTCTGGCACTGAGATAACATCTCTTACCAACTTTGCAGGTGTAATGGGTCAGAATGCTCCCCCTACTCCACATAAATTACCTATTTCCTAGATTATTGATACAGGTGCTACTGATCATATCTGCCCTTATTTTGATCATTTCACTAAAATCATCAAGTTAACTACTCCAATTACTGTGGGTCTCCCTGATGGACAGAAAAAACTGGTGTATTTTGCTGGCACAATACCATTCAACTCTGACATCTTGTTGGAGAATGTCTTTTATATACCTGATTTCAGACACTGTTTATTGTCTGCCAGTCAATTGTCCTTGAAAAATGGTGTATATTTGACATACATACATGGGTGTCTGTTTCAGGACCATTTAACTAAGAAGATTATTGCAATGGGAAGAAGGGAGGCAGGTCTTTACAGAACTCAAGGGATCTCTGCTTCTTCTCTAGCGAATAATGTCCAGGTCAATAAACCTGTAACTAGTGCTTTGTTTACTTCTGCAAACAAGGTCAGTTTGCTTGTTTTACATACTAGATTGGGTCATACATCCTTGTCCAAGCTCAATCATGTACCCCTTTCTTGCAATAATGGAATAAAACAACTTTTTTGTGAAACTTGCATTCTTGCAAAGCAACATCGACTTCCTTTTCAGAGAAGCAACTCTATATCTCCAACTATTTTTGGTCTTGTTCACATTGATTTATGGGGAGCTTACAGCACACCAAATATTTTTGGAGCCATTTATTTTTTGACCATATTGGATGAAAAGAGCAGAGCAGTATGGACCCATCTGCTCACATTTAAAACACAAGTATATGATACCGTTGCTGCTTTTCTTGCCTATTTTCTTAATCACTTCAATATATCCATAAAGAATATAAGAACAAATAATGGCACTGAAATAGTTCATCAGATGTGTGCCAAATTATTTGCCAATAAGGGTATTGTTCATCAGAAATCTATTTTTGGTGTACCTCAGCAGAATGGAAGGGTGGAAAGGAAGCATAAGCACCTCATTGAGACTGCTCGAGCAATTAGATTACATGCTGGCTTTCCTAATAAATTTTGGGGAGAATGTGTGTTGGTTGCAACTTATCTCATCAATTTAATGCCAGCTGAGCTACTGAAATGGAAGACTCCCTATGAAGTCTTGTTTGAAAAGGCACCCTCTTATGATCATCTTAGAACCATAGGATGTCTGTGCTACTCACTGAATAATGTCTCTCATAGAGATAAGTTTGCTGCAATATCTTCGAGGTGTGTGTTGCTTGGTTATCCTAATGCTCAGAAGGGTTATAAGCTCTACAATTTGGCAACTCATAAAGTATTGGTCAGCAGAGATGTCATCTTTTAAGAGAATTTATTCCCTTTCAGAGACAATATCAGTTCTCCTCCAATTACACCCTGTACCCATATTTCCTGCTGGCAACACAGACTCAGCACCTACCCCAATTTCTACCCCAACAAATTCTGAAACAACTGAGCCACTAAATTTTGAACCTCCATCACCAGCTAGTCATTCTACTGAAAATTCTGCTACTATACCACAAACAACAAACCAAGAAAGCTCCAATTCAGAAAATATCCCTATTCCTGATTCTCCACAACCAAATATCCCTATCAGAAAATCCTCCAGACTCACAAAAATCCCTGCTAGACTACAGGATTTTATTGTCACCAATATTCCAGCTAGGGTACAGGATGCTTCACCTGATAATTCTCCCACAACTTTAACAAAATCTAAGGTGTTTCAAGCATTAGGTTACACCACAGATTATATTGCTTCCTTAGCAAAGGTTCTCTCAGAAAATGAACCTCACAACTATACTCAAGTTGCTAAGGATTCCAGATGGGTTGATGCCATGAATGCTGAACTTGCAGCATTAGAAAGAAATCAGACATGGATTCTTGTTGACTCACCTAAAGGGATAACACCAATTGGTTGTAAATGGGTTTACAAGGTCAAACATCGGGCTGATGGGACTGTTGAGAGGTTCAAAGCCAGGTTGGTCGCTAAGGGTTATAACCAACAATATGGCAAGGATTATAAGCAAAATTTTTCTCCAGTTGCAAAATTTGCCACTGTGAGAACAGTTTTAGCTGTGGCTGCAGCAAGGAATTGGCCAATGTACCAACTTGATGTAAACGATGCGTTTTTGCATGGTTACCTGGATGAGGAGGTCTAAATGGTACCACCCCAAGGTTGTGAAACAAATAAACCAGGTCAGGTCTGCAAATTGCAGAGGAGCTTATATGGTTTAAAGCAGGCTAGTAGACAGTGGAATAAGGAGCTCACAAATTTCCTGATCACTGACCTTGGTTTTTGTCAATCAAAGAATGATTATTCATTGTTCACCAAAGAGAATGGGGAACTTTGCTGCAATCCTGGTATATGTGGATGATCTCCTTATCACAGGATCAGATTAGTCCATGATTGGTATATTGAAGAAGAGACTTGATGATAAATTTACCATCAAAGATTTGGGAAATCTCAGATTTTTTCTTGGGTTGGAAGTCTCCAGAAATGCAACAGGAATTCTGCTAAACCAAAGAAAGTATGTCAATGATTTGATAATGGACACTGGGTTAACAGATGCTAAACCCTGCACTTTCCCTTTTCTTGCGAACACCAAGCTATCCCATACTGAAGGAGATTTGTACTCAGATCCAGAGCAATACAAAAGGTTAGTGGGTAGATTGTTGTATCTCAATCTAACTAGACCTGACATTTCCTATAGTGTCCAACAATTGAGCCAGTTTTTGAGCTGTCCAAGAGTCCCACACTTCAATACTGCTCTTCATGTTGTGAGATACCTGAAGGGAACAGTTGACCTGGGATTGTTTTACTCAGCTAAGACATCAATGGAGATTCAAGCTTACACAGATGCAGATTGGGGCAACTGTCCCTATAGTAGGAAGTCCTTGACTGGATATTGTATCTTCTTGGGGACTTCTCTGGTGTCTTGGAAGACAAAAAAGTAGAATACAGTATCTAAAAGCTTAGCAGAAAGTGAGTACAGAGCTATGTCAATGACCACTAGTGAATTGGAGTGGATTTATGGTCTGTTGCATGACTTAAGGGTTCCTCTACACCTGCCCATGCCACTATTCTGTGACAATAAAGCTGCTCAGCAGATAGCAGCAAATCCGGTGTACCATGAAAGGACCAAACACCTAAGGGTGGACTGTCATTATGTCAGGGACAAGATTCAGGAAGATTTCCTGGAAACCAGGCATGTTCCAACTTCTCTGCAGATTGCAGACATTCTGACTAAAGGACTAGGTGAGCATTTGCATCAGTTTTTCTCTTCCAAGCTAGGATTGGTCATTCAACCTCCAATTCCAGCTTGAGGGGGGACTGTGAAGTATATGCAAATGTACGAAATTACCCTTGAATGTAACAGAATTCTGTTGTAAGAATTCTGCTATGCTGAGGTGGCAGAGTTAGTTACTCTAGCTTGATTGTATAAGTACTTAGCTGAATGTATTCATTTGATAAGTTGGTTGGAAAGTAATTCTTCTCTTCAAAATGTTTTCTTCAATCGTAAACTACAAGCTACTCAATTCCAACTTCTTCTCAATTAGACAATACATGCGATTGATTTGATTTGAATAAATTAAGTCTCTAACGTTTGCCTTTACTCTTCGGTGTGTTATGTTACAATGATTAGACAAAACACGCGAAAGATAGTTGAATTCATTCGTGCTGGACTGGAGAAGTCGATTCCATATTATAAAGGGGATTGCAAAGGGGTTGCTGTATCTCCACCAGGGTTCTCGGCTCAGAGTCGGACATCGTGATGTCAAGCCTAAGCATGTCTTGCTGGATGAACATATGAACCCCAAAATAACAGATTTCGGCTTAGCAAGAATTCTTCACGGCGATGACGAAGAAGAAGGTTCAAGTCGTGTTACAGCCACAGGGACATAGTGAGTTAAATATGATAAATAATTCTTAATTAATATTGTTAAATTTAGGTTTAGAAATGTGTTTAACAATCCAATGGAACAGAGCGAGAATGTGTAACATTAGAGGCTTCCTCATATTGTGAATTACTAACGGTAAGAGAAAACTAATGACTTGCTCAACGTTTCGTTGCAGTGGGTACATATGCCCAGAGTACTTCTCGCAATGGCGCTTTTCCATTGAATCAGATGTGTATAGCTACGGTGTATTGATCCTAGAAATTATTAGCGGAGTTAAGATATTTGATTTCCTCCGAGCCAATTGGTTAAACGAAGCCAACAACCGCCCCAACCTCAATGATTTCTATGTGAATAGCTCTATCTATTATTTTCCATTTCTCCAATCCGATTGTATTTTTTATGATATGATATGCTACATAGTCAGTGAAGCAACTAATTATCTTCAATTTTCAACTTTTGTAGAATGAATATTTGCACGATCGGGAGCAATGGAGAGACGAACGAGTTTTGGAATTCTTAGACGAAGCAATAAGGGCCGAGTACTCAATCTCAAAGGACAAAATTGAGAGATGCATACGTCTTGGATGGTTATGCGTTCAAAAATTAAAGAAAGATAGGCCTACGATGGTAACAGTTGTGCTTATGTTAGAGACTCAGTCTGTGACTCTTCCAATGCCGGAACAACCAGCATACATGAGCTACGAGGAATCGATTAGCACGATTGTGCCAGAATCATCCTTAAATTATGCTTCCATCACTACACTAGAAGCTAGATAGATGATCCTTTGAATTGGCTGCCTAAAGATGTTGCATATATAAATTTCCAAGATTATAACATACATGGTTATAACTTATAACACTTAGTTTGGTGTATTACTCTGATATTAAACAAATCTACTTGTTCAATAACTCTGTTGTCAAGCTCTACAAGAAAATTGACATTTTTCAATAGATAATCGTATTTTACGACCTGATTTTTACTACCACTAATCCAATCTCACTACCATCGATTATTACTTGACGCGTTCAATAATTCAATCTAGTTTTGCTGTTGAAGTGAGTACCACATGTGAGATTCCCACATTGGAAAAAGAGAAGAGAGTTGATATGTTTATAAACCAAGGAGTTACTCCACCTATTGCCAATTGGTTTTAGGATGGAACCTCCTTGGACTTATGACGTGGAGGGAACTCACATGTGAGGGGGAGTGTTGAAGTGAATACCACATGTGAGTGTCCCACATTGGAAAAAGAGGAGAGAGTTGATATGTTTATAAACCAAGGAGTTACTCCACCTATTGCCAATTGGTTTATGATGTGGACTTTCTCTCCTCCGTATGGGTGCGGCCCAGGCCCGATCGTGCTTTAACATGGTATCGGAGCTTAAACACAATGGGGACAGAAACTAATTTTGTGCAAGCTGCCATTCCTCGCTTTGATGGTTATTACGACCATTGGAGCATGCTAATGGAGAATTTCCTTCGCTGAAAGGAATATTGGAATGTTGTCGAGTCTGATATTCAAGAACCAGCACAAGGCGTCACTCTTTCAGATTCTCAAAAATCTGAATTAGAAGCCCGAAGGCTAAAGGATCTTAAAGCGAAACTTATCTCTTCCAGGCAATTGAACGGTCCATCTTGGAGACTATTCTTTGCAAAGATACCTCCAAGGATATATGGGATTCAATGAAGAAGAAATATCAAGGCTCCACGAGGGTGAAGCGGGCACAACTTCAAGCCTTGAGGAAGGATTTCGAAACTCTCGCAATGAAAGAAGGTAAATCTGTTACCAGCTATATCGGAAGAACTATGGAAGTTTGTAACAAGATGCGATTCCATGGTGAGAAGATCACTGATGTCATTATAGTGGAGAAAATTTTGCGTTCAATGACGGAAGAATTCAACTATGTCGTGTGCCTTATCGAAGAGTCCAACGACATAGATGAGTTATCCCTTGATGATCTTCAGAGCTCTTGAGATGGGAGACTAATCACCTCCACTCAAGTAGTCGGGTTCGATTCCAGTTTCGAAATGGGGCGAACGAAGATCATGAGATAAAGAGTGTTTGAGAGTAAATCAAATTAAAAAAAAAGGGTGAGTTGTACGTTTTTTATTAGGCATGCCGCATGCAGCCTTGTAAGACTTACAATAAACAAAATTATGATGTTGATGCCAAGATCAAGCCGACAATAAGGCAACGCAGCCTTATGTGTGTATGAGTGGTGA